>QRDG01002505.1:0-290864 GCA_012064385.1 Puccinellia tenuiflora
TAACTGGACACCAGCTGTTATTGAGAACTTAATTGAGGATCTGGGGTATGAGTGTGAGGGAAGGATGAGGGTTTACTGGTGTGTGCCTGGACTGACAATATATAAGAATGGCCTTCGAGACATAAAGAAAGGGGATAACACAATGACAGAAAACATGCTTTCACATGTAAGAAATGGCTACCATTTCCAGGAGTTGTTTCTTGATCATGATGAGAGCATGAAGACAATTGTTACACCTGTTGTTGTTAGCTCATCTGATGATGAAGATATGCCATTGGTGAAGTGGGGTGGGCCCTTGAAGATAGACTATGATGATGTAGTACATTTTCCAGTGCTTGGACTGCCAAATGTCATTAGTCCTATGAGGCCACTTCAGATAGTACCACCAGTCTCAAATGAACAAGTAGATGAGCAAGGACATATACAAGGTGATGAGGAGAGAGATGTACAAGAAGGTGAAGAAGTAGAAGAATATTCAGATAGTGATGCCTCTTCAGGAGATTACATTCCATCACCACCTCAACTAGGTGAGCAACACCTTCAGTTTGAGTTAAGAGGCAGATGGAAAACTGCTAGAGCTCTAGACATGGACGCAGTAGCAGAGTCAAAAGAAGATTCAGGCTATATTACAGACATCTGTGACTCTGATTTTGATCTGGCAGATGGAGATGATGACTTGTTCGAGACATATGTTGATGAAGGCGAAGGAAAAGCTGTCTAGAAAGAGCATGATAATTTGTCTGAAGAAGAAGACATATATTTGCCTGAGTCTGATGAAGAACCAGTCAAAATGAAATTCAAATCTTTCAGTCAAGATGATTTACATAGTCCAACATTTGCAGTAGGGCAAACATTTCAGTCTGTTGATTTACTGAGGTTAGCAATCAGAGAGTACAGCTGTAAGTCCAGACGTGAGATAAAGATGCCAATTAATGACAAGGCTAGATTGTGTTCTAAGTGTGAGGAAGGTTGTCCTTGGTATCTGTGGGCATCCTTTGACAAAAGAGCTTCTTGTTTCATGATCAAGAAGCACACTTCTGAACATACTTGCACAAAGAAGTGGAATGTTCATGCATTCACTTCACCATTTGTTGCCACAAAGTACATTGACTCCTTTAAAGCTGATGAGAACATGAACATGAAGAATTTATCCAGAGTGATTCAGAAGGATTGGAACATAACAGCATCTAGGAGCAAGCTAAGGAGGGCAAAGACTAGTTAATAAAAAGATTGAGGGAGATGAGCTTGAGCAGTACAACTGCATGTGGGACTATGCACAAGAATTCAAGAGATCAAATCCTGGGAGCACTTTCTATGTGGGTGTTGATGGAGGAAGATTTTCTAGTTGCTACTTCTCACTGGATGCATGCAAAAGGGGCTTCATGCCAGCATGTAGGCTTGTCATCTGTCTTGATGGATGCCACTTGAAAACTAAGTATGGATGGGTGCTACTGACAGCTGTTGGAATGGATCCCAATGATTGTATCTACCCTATTTCATTTGTAGTTGTGGAGGTAGAAAACACAGAAGCTTGGAAGTATTTTCTCTCAAATTTGAAGAGGGACCTGGGGATTGATAACACATACCCATGGACTATAATGTCAGACAAGCAAAAGGTAATTACTTTATGTTTTTAGCCATGGATCATGTTCTCTCAAATTCCAGGTGTTAAGTACTCATACACACTGTTTCTGTTACTGGTGCATCAAGTTAGAGAATACTTCCCGATGCAGAACATAGACATTGTGTTAGACATATTTGGCAAAACTTTCAGCAAACCCATAAGGGAGATGTGTTGAAGAACCAGCTGTGGAAGTGTGCAAGGAGCAACGCAGCTGCTATTTGGGATGCAAATATGGAAAAATGAAGGCAATAAACAAAGAAGCTTATGAATGGCTAGAGCAACTCCCACCCAACACTTGGGTCAGGGGATTCCAGAGAGCTGAAACAATGTGTGACATCCTCCTTAATAACAATTGTGAGGTCTTTAACAAGTAAACACCAGGTGACCAACAGGTGGCCAAGAAGCAGAAGCAAATGAACATGTTTGATGAGCTCAGAGGCTAAGAAAGAATTTACTTGTGATTTAAATCTTGTAAAATATTTGGATGACACTTGTGATCTTGTGTGATCAGTTTTAGGATGCTACTAATGCACTTGTGATCTGAAACTTGCAAAATATTTTGGATAACACTTGTCATGTGTGTCAGTTTGTGTTGGAATGCTTGTAATGCACTAGTGTGAATGCTTGTGCCATGTGTGTGATCAGTTTGGAATGCTTGTAATCCATACAATTCACAACATTCAAACACATACATGACTTGCCAACATTAAAAAAGATCAAACACATACACAGAACACAGCCAGATAACTTGGCAACACAGCCAGATACATAGAGTCTGATACAACCAGTCGATAACTTGGCAACACTTGCCATGCACAGAACACACAGAGTGATACATATCATAGTCTGATACACCTAAACATATAACTTGGCAACACAGCCAGATACACAGAGTCTGATACAACCAGTTGATAACTTGGCAACACTTGCCATACACAGCACACACAGAGTGACACCAATCTCACCATTTCTTCAGGATTACATAACTTGGTCATTTCATTTCTTCAGAATGAGCACCACACACAGAACACACAGAGTGGCAACACTTGCAAGCAGACACTTCATCATCAGCAGCATTTCCCTGCCTAGGCCTAGCATCATAGATGCTTGGAGCTTGGTCATGTTTCCTGCGGTCCTCCCCTTGGTGGTGACACCAATCTCACCAGCTGCATTTCCCTCCATAGTTTTGCGTCGGCTAGTAGCTGCATTCCTCTCCCTTTCAGCTTTTACAAACTCCAGCTCTTCCCTTCTTTCTTCTGCAGCTCCAATGGCATCAACCGCTTCATAACCAACAAGAACATCATGTTCGAAAGAGCATGGTTGCCCCCATTTTTTTATTTTGGTAATTAATGACAATCTCTATGGACTAATGTGTGCTTTGAGTTATATTGCAGTGTTGGTCCATAAGGAATGCTTGGACTCCATATGTTGGATTCAAGGCTAAAAGAAGAAGACTATATGTTGATCAAGGCTAAGTGCAAGTTGATCAACATACAATATTAGGGCATGTGAAGAAAAAGACTATATGTTGATCAAGGCTAAGTGCAAGTTGATCAACATACAAGATAAGGGCTTGTGAAGACTTGCGGTGTAGTTGGGAGACCGGGTTTCTATTTTACGCAAGTGGCATGCGCAAGGAAAAGGTATGATCTTGATAGGGTTTCTATTTTAACCGGTCTCGCGGTGTAGTTGGGAGACCGGGTTTTAGGATAGGTAACCATACTATCAAGAGGGGCTCTCAAGTGAGCTTTAGCGTATCGGTCGTAGAGAGCTCAAACCTTTGCATCCTTGGCATTATCTTTATTGGTTCCTTTTTGGCTCTTATCGTGGTGTGGTATTGTGCTTGTCGGCTTGTCATGACAAGGCCAAGATCACCGAAAACGGTTTTCATATGTGTCTCCTATTGAGTTTTCGGTGGTGGAGTTTTTTGCCGGTCCATCTATGCGAAAGATTTCACTCTTACATTTATTAGCAAAATCTCCCTTGCTTGGTTTCAATATTTTCACTTGTGGGTATTGGGTAGCATTTGTCGTCCTTCTTTCCACAAAAATGGTTTCATGTCATTCGGATTTCATTTGCAAAAGATATGGTTTTCGGATTTCAATAAAAGATTTACCTTTCATCATTTGGTTTTACCATATATTGTTGAACAATGATGTTTCTCTGCATATTCTTTAGTGCTCGTTTGTGACGATTCCAACGAGTCCAAGATTATCGAAAACGGAGTTCGGAAGTGAAAGTTATTGTGGTTTTAGTGTTGGAAGTTTTTTTTTGGACAGAATATTAGAAAGGAAAAAGAAAAAAAGGGGCTGCCGCCTCACCACCGCCTGGGCCGCGTCCAGGCCGGCCCGTTCGGCCACCACCCCGGCCTCCCTGCCGGCCACGTCCGGGTCGCTGGCCGGACCCCTCGGGTGGGCCACCGGCCTCACCACCGGCCTGGGCCGGCTCCCAACCGGGCTGTTCGGGTGGCGCCCCGGCCTCCCCACCGGCCTGGGCCGGTTTCCTTACCGGGCCTCCCTGGTGCGCCCCCGGGCCTCCCCACCGGCCTGGGCCGGCTGCCAGGCCGGCCTGCCCGGCTTGCCCCAGCCTTTTTCCTTTTGGCTGCACAACGAAAATGACCCAACGGCCATATTTTTGGAGCTCCTATTTAAGGGGCTTCTTCCCCAAATAAACTTTAACTTTTGCCAACCTCTTGAGCTATTTTTCTCCCCTCCATTGTTGACCTTCTCAAGCTTGGCTTTCTCTCAATTTCTCCGATAGGTCTTGCTACTTTTTGAGGGAAAAGAGAGAGGAGATCTAGATCCTCGTTTCCACCGATTGATTTCTCCTCTAAGTGAGGGGAACACTTTGGATCTAGATCTTTGGAGTTTCTTGGTGTTCCTCCTTTGTTCTTCCTCTCTAATCCCTCCCAAGCATTAGTTGCTTTGGTTGGATTCGGGTTGGAAGAACTTGATCACTTAGTGTGTTCTTGCCATTGCATTAGTTGCATCGGTTTGATTTCTCCACGGTGATACGTGGAAGTGAAGTTGAGAAGCTTGTTTCTCTTGGGTGCTTTGGTGCCCTAGAGCTAGAGCTTGTTCCTCTAGGGCACGTTGGTACCCTAGACGGTTGTTGATCTCTCGGAGTCTTGGTGGCTCACGGGATTTGTTGGGAGCCTCCAATTAGGTTGTGGAGGGAGGCCCAACCTTGTTTGCTTCGGAGCTTTGGTAGCTACGAAGACATTGTCGGTAGCTACGGGGGGGGGGGTATTTCTTCTTGGTTTATCCTCTCGGACAGCTGATGGCCGACCTGGAAGCCGATGGCCTCAATGCGGCCGGCGGCGAGCTCCGGCTTGGCGGCGTAGAAGCGGCCGCAGTAGGCGGCCACCATCTCCATCACCACCCCGTCAACGCAGCTCTCCGACACCTCGCGCCCCATCCCCCTCGCTCTCCTAGCTCTCCGCGGCGACTTCCCCTGTGGGAGAGAGATCTAGCTAGCGAGCTGATGGGACGGAAAGGCTCGGTCGGGAGTCCGGACGACGAGCCCCGACGCCCTTGTGGCCCTGCGCTGTGGAGGGAGAGATCGACTGGGCCGAAAGCCCGAAAGTCTGAAACCACGGTCACGTAGAGGAGGCCGAAATTCTGCCTCTGGATTGGGAATTTGGGACAACCCGTCATTTCCTCTATCAGGAAGATTTTTTTTTGTAAAGAAAAAAAATCCTTTTGCTGATTTTCAGCCAGCTAGAATTCAGTCGAGTCCAACGCCATCTTATGTGCATCTCGTGCACCTATAAGTTACAAATTCGGTTACAATTGAGATTTTTCAGTTACAAGTAACTATTAAATATATAGTCTAGCCATTTCCATCAGTTCGGACTTTGATTCAATTGGCTAGCGCTGCTGTTCAATATGCTATCAAAGCCATAAGCTCTCAAACTCAATCCCCGGCTTACGCTCAAGCCCCGGCTTATGCACTATTTATATAAAATAGTTGAAGCCTTGCTTCGATCCCAAGTTTGAGGGTCTTCCTGTACGTCCACAACCTAGACGTGAGGGGGAATGTTAAATATATAGTCTAGCCTTTTACATCAGTTCGGACTTTTGGTTTAATTGGCTAGCGCTGTTGTTCAATAGTAACTAGGTTTTTTTCAATCGAAGGTGGGTTGCAACTGACATAAATACTCTGAATCGTTAGATTTTTTCGTGATTCGTACCAGCCATAAGTTACAACGTTGCAACTGAGATTCGATGACATCACCTGATTATGAACTAAGTTCATTCTCATTCAACTCGGAATTAGTCACGCTATACGTAATGTTTACTTAACACTACCACATGACTACTTCAGAACGTAATCCCGAAATTTCAAGATTGACAAAGTCCACACAGATTGCGATACTGGTGTGGTGTTGAGGACCTGAATTTTCACTACGTCTCGAAGAATCATTCATTGCTCCCTCGATAGTGAAATTCTTCGCCTGGTTGTTTTCCAAAGGTCGGGTTCAGTCCACGAAAAAGAAGCATGATTGTTGATATAGTTTTCAATAAACTAGATCAGGCTTCTTAGGTCAAAGCTAGTGCTTCAATTAATCGGAAAACGGAGACAGTGGTATTGCACCCTCTAGGATACAATTGACCAATGTCTATGAGAATCTACCTTTTGAACGAGCGTACGTCACGCTGTGAAACAGTCATTATACTCGAAGTGGTGTCTCACATTGGTCACCGACCTTCCAAATACCCTAATTACGGTCATTTTTGTTGCATAAGTGAGTCACTACGGTCACCGTATCCGTTTTTGTACCGTATTGGTGACAGCTGGGCGCAGACCGCATGGACATCGTGGCGTTGACCATATACGTGGACGTAGACGTGGCGGTGGAGGGGGGTTTTGCAAAATTCGCAGTGGCTTTCTCGGACAGAGCCCTCTCAGTCTAAATATATTCTTCTCTCGGATAGGGCCCTCTCATTTCTCCCCTTCAGGCTGCCTCCGTATTTTGGGTTCTTTGTCGTACCTGCACCGAGGAGGTCGAGGTGATCGTCGCTATGCCGCTTGGGAGGGAACATGGAGCGGCGGCGACATGGGCTCCACCGACGATTTCGAACCCCCACCCTTCACCCCTTTTCGGAGAGGGTTGAGCGACGTTCCACTGGGTCCACAGCGGCGGCGGGAGGAAGGTTCGTCGCCATTGTACGGTGAGTTTTGTTGTTGTGCCTTTTTCCCTTGTTCGTGGCGGCGGAACAACGACGGAACAACGACTTGAGCGTTTGCCGGTGTTGTAGATAGTTGGGGTTTCCTCTACATATCATGCAATTGGGGTTTGGTAGGGTTCATCTTCGGGCGCAGGGCATGCAGTTGGGGTTTGGTAGGGTTTAAGATTCATAATTTTTTTGGGTCGGGCTATGATTTTGGGAACTGGAATGATTAGACGTGGTCGATTTTAGCCATGAATCTTGTGATTACCGGTAGTAATTTAGTGCCTGTTTCTGAAGCTGTTTAGTGCCCTGTTTCTGAACCCTCAACTTGGTGCACTAATGTGAGATGATATGTGTTTAAAAGTAGTAGATTTACATGCTACGAATTTTTGTAAAGTGTTTGGCAAGTACTGAATGCCATGAATTGTTGATGCACACTATGTTATTTAGAAAATAATCTTGTTTTAATGTCAGTTATTCATGGAAAACATCCTCTTTGTACTGTATGTATGCTGGTAAAGACAGTGATCATTTCTCTGTGATTGTTTATCATGGTGGTTTTTTCTGTGGTCATGGCAAGCATAGGGATTACTGTTCTGGGGCTAGTGTTTGGTTTGATTTCTATGACAGAGATAACTAGACACCAGCTGTTATTGAGAACTTAATTGAGGATCTGGGGTATGAGTGTGAGGGAAGGATGAGGGTCTACTGGTGTGTGCCTGGACTGACAATATATAAGAATGGCCTTCGAGACATAAAGAAAGGGGATAACACAATGACAGAAAACATGTTGTCACATGTAATGGCAACCATTTCCAGGAGTTGTTTCTTTATCATGATGAGAGCATGAAGACAATTGTTACACCTGTTGTTGTTAGTTCATCTGATGATGAAGATATGCCATTGGTGAAGTGGGGTGGGCCCTTGAAGATAGACTATGATGATGTAGTACATTTTCCAGTGCTTGGACTGCCAAATGTCATTAGTCCTATGAGGCCACTTCAGATAGTACCACCAGTCTCAAATGAACAAGTAGATGAGCAAGGACATATACAAGGTGATGAGTACAGAGAGATGTACAAGAAGGTGAAGAAGTAGAAGAATATTCAGATAGTGATGCCTCTTCAGAAGATTACATTCCATCACCACCTCAACAGGTGAGCAACACCTTCAGTTTGAGTTAAGAGGCAGATGGAGAACTGCTAGAGCTCTAGACATGGACGCAGTAGCAGAGTCAAAAGAAGATTCAGGCTATATTACAGACATCTGTGACTCTGATTTTGATCTGGCAGATGGAGATGATGACTTGTTCGAGACATATGTTGATGAAGGCGAAGGAAAAGCTGTCTAGAAAGAGCATGATAATTTGTCTGAAGAAGAAGACATATATTTGCCTGAGTCTGATGAAGAACCAGTCAAAATGAAATTCAAATCTTTCAGTCAAGATGATTTACATAGTCCAACATTTGCAGTAGGGCAAACATTTCAGTCTGTTGATTTACTGAGGTTAGCAATCAGAGAGTACAGCTGTAAGTCCAGACGTGAGATAAAGATGCCAATTAATGACATGGCTAGATTGTGTGCAAAGTGTGAGGAAGGTTGTCCTTGGTATCTGTGGGCATCCTTTGACAAAAGAGCTTCTTGTTTCATGATCAAGAAGCACACTTCTGAACATACTTGCACAAAGAAGTGGAATGTTCATGCATTCACTTCACCATTTGTTGCCACAAAGTACATTGACTCCTTTAAAGCTGATGAGAACATGAACATGAAGAATTTATCCAGAGTGATTCAGAAGGATTGGAACATGACATCATCTAGGAGCAAGCTAAGGAGGGCAAAGAGACTAGTTAAGAAAAAGATTGAGGGAGATGAGCTTGAGCAGTACAATTGCATGTGGGACTATGCACAAGAATTCAAGAGATCAAATCCTGGGAGCACTTTCTATGTGGGTGTTGATGGAGGAAGATTTTCTAGTTGCTACTTCTCACTGGATGCATGCAAAAGGGGCTTCATGCCAGCATGTAGGCTTGTCATCTGTCTTGATGGATGCCACTTGAAAACTAAGTATGGATGGGTGCTACTGACAGCTGTTGGAATGGATCCCAATGATTGTATCTACCCTATTTCATTTGTAGTTGTGGAGGTAGAAAACACAGAAGCTTGGAAGTATTTTCTCTCAAATTTGAAGAGGTACCTGGGGATTGATAACACATACCCATGGACTATAATGTCAGACAAGCAATAGGTAATTAATTTCTATTTTTAGCCATGGATCATGTTCTCTCAAATTCCCAGGTGTTAAGTACTCATACACACTGTTATGTTACTGTGTGCAGGGTCTCATCAAAGGAGTTAGAGAATACTTCCCAGATGCAGAACATAGACATTGTGTTAGACATATTTGGCAAAACTTTCAGCAAACCCGTAAGGGAGATGTGTTGAAGAACCAGCTGTGGAAGTGCGCAAGGAGCAACACAGCTGTTATTTGGGATGCAAATATGGAAGAAATGAAGGCAATAAACAAAGAAGCTTATGAATGGCTAGAGCAGCTCCCACCCAACACTTGGGTCAGGGGATTCCAGAGAGCTGAAACAATGTGTGACATCCTCCTTAATAACAATTGTGAGGTCTTTAACAAGTAAACACCAGGTGACCAACAGGTGGCCAAGAAGCAGAAGCAAATGAACATGTTTGATGAGCTCAGAGGCTAAGAAAGAATTTACTTGTGATTTAAATCTTGTAAAATATTTGGATGACACTTGTGATCTTGTGTGATCAGTTTTAGGATGCTACTAATGCACTTGTGATCTGAAACTTGCAAAATATTTTGGATAACACTTGTCATGTGTGTGATCAGTTTGGAATGCTTGTAATGCACTAGTGTGAATGCTTGTGTCATGTGTGTGATCAGTTTGGAATGCTTGTAATCCATACAATTCACAACATTCAAACACATACATGACTTGCCAACATTAAAAAAGATCAAACACATACACAGGACACAGCCAGATAACTTGGCAACACAGCCAGATACACAGAGTCTGATACAACCAGTCGATAACTTGGCAACACTTGCCATGCACAGAACACACAGAGTGATACATATCATAGTCTGATACACCTAAACATATAACTTGGCAACACAGCCAGATACACAGAGTCTGATACAACCAGTTGATAACTTGGCAACGCTTGCCATACACAGCACACACAGAGTGACACCAATCTCACCATTTCTTCAGGATTACATAACTTGGTCATTTCATTTCTTCAGAATGAGCACCACACACAGAACACACAGAGTGGCAACACTTGCAAGCAGACACTTCATCATCAGCAACATTTCCCTGCCTAGGCCTAGCATCATAGATGCTTGGAGCTTGGTCATGTTTCCTGCGGTCCTCCCCTTGGTGGTGACACCAATCTCACCAGCTGCATTTCCCTCCATAGTTTTGCGTCGGCTAGTAGCTGCATTCCTCTCCCTTTCAGCTTTTACAAACTCCAGCTCTTCCCTTCTTTCTTCTGCAGCTCCAATGGCATCAACCGCTTCATAACCAACAAGAACATCATGTTCGAAAGAGCATGGTTGCCCCCATTTTTTATTTTGGTAATTAATGACAATCTCTATGGACTAATGTGTGCTTTGAGTTATATTTGCAGTGTTGGTCCATAAGGAATGCTTGGACTCCATATGTTGGATTCAAGGCTAAAAGAAGAAGACTATATGTTGATCAAGGCTAAGTGCAAGTTGATCAACATACAATATTAGGGCATGTGAAGAAAAAGACTATATGTTGATCAAGGCTAAGTGCAAGTTGATCAACATACAAGATAAGGGCTTGTGAAGACTTGCGGTGTAGTTGGGAGACCGGGTTTCTATTTTACGCAAGTGGCATGCGCAAGGAAAGGTATGATCTTGATAGGGTTTCTATTTTACCGGTCTCGCGGTGTAGTTGGGAGACCGGGTTTTAGGATAGGTAACCATACTATCAAGAGGGGCTCTCAAGTGAGCTTTAGCGTATCGGTCGTAGAGAGCTCAAACCTTTGCATCCTTGGCATTATCTTTATTGGTTCCTTTTTGGCTCTTATCGTGGTGTGGTATTGGTGCTTGTCGTGCTTGTCATGACAAGGCCAAGATCACCGAAAACGGTTTTCATATGTGTCTCCTATTGAGTTTTCGGTGGTGGAGTTTTTTGCCGGTCCATCTATGCGAAAGATTTCACTCTTACATTTATTAGCAAAATCTCCCTTGCTTGGTTTCAATATTTTCACTTGTTATTGGGTAGCATTTGTCGTCCTCTTTCCCACAAAAATGGTTTCATGTCATTCGGATTTCATTTGCAAAAGATATGGTTTTCCGGATTTCAATAAAAGATTTTACCTTTCATCATTTGGTTTTACCATATATTGTTGAACAATGATGTTTCTCTGCATATTCTTGTAGTGCTCGTTGTGACGATTCCAACGAGTCCAAGATTATCGAAAACGGAGTTCGGAAGTGAAAGTTATTGTGGTTTTAGTGTTGGAAGTTTTTTTTGGACAGAATATTAGAAAGGAAAAGAAAAAAAGGGGCTGCCGGCCTCACCACCGGCCTGGGCCGGCTCCCAGGCCGGCCCGTTCGGCCGCCACCCCGGCCTCCCTGCCGGCCACGTCCGGGTCGCTGGCCGGACCCCTCGGGTGGGCCACCGGCCTCACCACCGGCCTGGGCCGGCTCCCAGACCGGGCTGTTCGGGTGGCGCCCCGGCCTCCCCACCGGCCTGGGCCGGTTTCCTTACCGGGCCTCCCTGGTGCGCCCCCGGCCTCCCCACCGGCCTGGGCCGGCTGCCAGGCCGGCCTGCCCGGCTTGCCCCAGCCTTTTTCCTTTTGGCTGCACGAAAATGACCCAACGGCCATATTTTTGGAGCTCCTATTTAAGGGGCTTCTTCCCCAAATAAACTTTAACCTTTTGCCAACCTCTTGAGCTATTTTCTCCCCTCCATTGTTGACCTTCTCAAGCTTGGCTTTCTCTCAATCTCTCCGATAGTTCTTGCTACTTTTTGAGGGAAAAGAGAGAGGAGATCTAGATCCTCGTTTCCACCGATTGATTTCTCCTCTAAGTGAGGGGAACACTTTGGATCTAGATCTTTGGAGTTTCTTGGTGTTCCTCCTTTGTTCTTCCTCTCTAATCCCTCCCAAGCATTAGTTGCTTTGGTTGGATTCGGGTTGGAAGAACTTGATCACTTAGTGTGTTCTTGCCATTGCATTAGTTGCATCGGTTTGATTTCTCCACGGTGATACGTGGAAGTGAAGTTGAGAAGCTTGTTTCTCTTGGGTGCTTTGGTGCCCTAGAGCTAGAGCTTGTTCCTCTAGGGCACGTTGGTACCCTAGACGGTTGTTGATCTCTCGGAGTCTTGGTGGCTCACGGGATTTGTTGGGAGCCTCCAATTAGGTTGTGGAGGGAGGCCCAACCTTGTTTGCTTCGGAGCTTTGGTAGCTACGAAGACATTGTCGGTAGCTACGGGGGGGGGGGGGTATTTCTTCTTGGTTTACCTCTCGGACAGCTGATGGCCGACCTGGAAGCCGATGGCCTCAATGCGGCCGGCGGCGAGCTCCGGCTTGGCGGCGTAGAAGCGGCCGCAGTAGGCGGCCACCATCTCCATCACCACCCCGTCAACGCAGCTCTCCGACACCTCGCGCCCCATCCCCCTCGCGCTCCTAGCTCCTCCGCGGCGACTTCCCCTGTGGGAGAGAGATCTAGCTAGCGAGCTGATGGGACGGAAAGGCTCGGTCGGGAGTCCGGACGACGAGCCCCGACGCCCCCTTGTGGCCTGCGCTGTGGAGGGAGAGATCGACTGGGCCGAAAGCCCGAAAGTCTGAAACTACGGTCACGTAGAGGAGGCCGAAATTCTGCCTCTGGATTGGGAATTTGGGACAACCCGTCATTTCCTCTATCAGGAAGATTTTTTTTTGTAAAAAAAAAAAATCCTTTTACTGATTTTCAGCCAGCTAGAATTCAGTCGAGTCCAACGCCATCTTATGTGCATCTCGTGCACCTATAAGTTACAAATTCGGTTACAATTGAGATTTTTCAGTTACAAGTAACTATTAAATATATAGTCTAGCCATTTCCATCAGTTCGGACTTTTGATTCAATTGGCTAGCGCTGCTGTTCAATATGCTATCAAAGCCATGAGCTCTCAAACTCAATCCCCGGCTTACGCTCAAGCCCCGGCTTATGCACTATTTATATAAAATAGTTGAAGCCTTGCTTCGATCCCAAGTTTGAGGGTCTTCCTGTACGTCCACAACCTAGACGTGAGGGGGAATGTTAAATATATAGTCTAGCCTTTTACATCAGTTCGGACTTTTGGTTTAATTGGCTAGCGCTGTTGTTCAATAGTAACTAGGTTTTTTTCAATCGAAGGTGGGTTGCAACTGACATAAATACTCTGAATCGTTAGATTTTTTCGTGATTCGTACCAGCCATAAGTTACAACGTTGCAACTGAGATTCGATGACATCACCTGATTATGAACTAAGTTCATTCTCATTCAACTCGGAATTAGTCACGCTATACGTAATGTTTACTTAACACTACCACATGACTACTTCAGAACGTAATCCCGAAATTTCAAGATTGACAAAGTCCACACAGATTGCGATACGGGTGTGGTGTTGAGGACCTGAATTTTCACTACGTCTCGAAGAATCATTGCTCCCTCGATGGTGAAATTCTTCGCCTGGTTGTTGTCTAAAGCTCGGGTTCAGTCCACGAAAAAGAAGCATGATTGTTGATATAGTTTTCAATAAACTAGATCAGGCTTCTTAGGTCAAAGCTAGTGCTTCAATTAATCGGAAAACGGAGACAGTGGTATTGCACCCTCTAGGATACAATTGACCAATGTCTATGAGAATCTACCTTTTGAACGAGCGTACGTCACGCTGTGAAACAGTCATTAAACTCGAAGCGGTGTCTCACATTGGTCACTGACCTTCCAAATACCCTAATTACGGTCATTTTTGTTGCATAAGTGAGTCACTACGGTCACCGTATCCGTTTTTGTACCGTATTGGTGACAGCTGGGCGCAGACCGCATGGACACCGTGGCGTTGACCATATACGTGGACGTAGACGTGGCGGTGGAGGGGGGTTTTGCAAAATTCGCAGTGGCTTTCTCGGACAGAGCCCTCTCAGTCTAAATATATTCTTCTCTCGGATAGGGCCCTCTCATTTCTCCCCTTCAGGATTCCTCCGTCTTTTGGGTTCTTTGCCGTACCTGCGCCGAGGAGGTCGAGGTGATCGTCGCTATGCCGCTTGGGAGGGAACATGGAGCGGCGGCGACATGGGCTCCACCGACGATTTCGAACCCCCACCCTTCACCCCTTTTCGGAGAGGGTTGAGCGACGTTCCACTGGGTCCACAGCGGCGGCGGGAGGAAGGTTCGTCGCCATTGTACGGTGAGTTTTGTTGTTGTGCCTTTTTCCCTTGTTCGTGGCGGCGGAACAACGACGGAACAACGACTTGAGCGTTTGCCGGTGTTGTAGATAGTTGGGGTTTCCTCTACATATCATGCAATTGGGGTTTGGTAGGGTTCATCTTCGGGCGCAGGGCATGCAGTTGGGGTTTGGTAGGGTTTAAGATTCATAATTTTTTGGGTCGGGCTATGATTTTGGGAAGTGGAATGATTAAAAGTGGTCGATTTTAGCCATGAATCTTGTGATTACCGGTAGTAATTTTAGTGCCCTGTTTCTGAAGCTGTTTTAGTGCCCTGTTTCTGAACCCTCAACTTGGTGCACTAATGTGAGATGATATGTGTTTAAAAGTAGTAGATTTACATGCTACAAATTTTTGTAAAGTGTTTGGCAAGTACTGAATGCCATGAATTTTTTATGCACACTATGTTATTTAGAAAAAAAAATCTTGTTTTAATGTCAGTTATTCATGGAAAACATCCTCTTTGTACTGTATGTATGCTGGTAAAGACAGTGATCATTTCTCTGTGATTGTTTATCATGGTGGTTTTTTCTGTGGTCATGGCAAGCATAGGGATTACTGTTCTGGGGCTAGTGTTTGGTTTGATTTCTATGACAGAGATAACTAGACACCAGCTGTTATTGAGAACTTAATTGAGGATCTGGGGTATGAGTGTGAGGGAAGGATGAGGGTTTACTGGTGTGTGCCTGGACTGACAATATATAAGAATGGCCTTCGAGACATAAAGAAAGGGGATAACACAATGACAGAAAACATGCTTTCACATGTAAGAAATGGCTACCATTTCCAGGAGTTGTTTCTTGATCATGATGAGAGCATGAAGACAATTGTTACACCTGTTGTTGTTAGTTCATCTGATGATGAAGATATGCCATTGGTGAAGTGGGGTGGGCCCTTGAAGATAGACTATGATGATGTAGTACATTTTCCAGTGCTTGGACTACCAAATGTCATTAGTCCTATGAGGCCACTTCAGATAGTACCACCAGTCTCAAATGAACAAGTAGATGAGCAAGGACATATACAAGGTGATGAGTACAGAGAGATGTACAAGAAGGTGAAGAAGTAGAAGAATATTCAGATAGTGATGCCTCTTCAGGAGATTACATTCCATCACCACCTCAACTAGGTGAGCAACACCTTCAGTTTGAGTTAAGAGGCAGATGGAAAACTGCTAGAGCTCTAGACATGGACGCAGTAGCAGAGTCAAAAGAAGATTCAGGCTATATTACAGACATCTGTGACTCTGATTTTGATCTGGCAGATGGAGATGATGACTTGTTCGAGACATATGTTGATGAAGGCGAAGGAAAAGCTGTCTAGAAAGAGCATGATAATTTGTCTGAAGAAGAAGACATATATTTGCCTGAGTCTGATGAAGAACCAGTCAAAATGAAATTCAAATCTTTCAGTCAAGATGATTTACATAGTCCAACATTTGCAGTAGGGCAAACATTTCAGTCTGTTGATTTACTGAGGTTAGCAATCAGAGAGTACAGCTGTAAGTCCAGACGTGAGATAAAGATGCCAATTAATGACATGGCTAGATTGTGTGCAAAGTGTGAGGAAGGTTGTCCTTGGTATCTGTGGGCATCCTTTGACAAAAGAGCTTCTTGTTTCATGATCAAGAAGCACACTTCTGAACATACTTGCACAAAGAAGTGGAATGTTCATGCATTCACTTCACCATTTGTTGCCACAAAGTACATTGACTCCTTTAAAGCTGATGAGAACATGAACATGAAGAATTTATCCAGAGTGATTCAGAAGGATTGGAACATGACATCATCTAGGAGCAAGCTAAGGAGGGCAAAGAGACTAGTTAAGAAAAAGATTGAGGGAGATGAGCTTGAGCAGTACAATTGCATGTGGGACTATGCATAAGAATTCAAGAGATCAAACCCTGGGAGCACTTTCTATGTGGGTGTTGATGGAGGAAGATTTTCTAGTTGCTACTTCTCACTGGATGCATGCAAAAGGGGCTTCATGCCAGCATGTAGGCCTGTCATCTGTCTTGATGGATGCCACTTGAAAACTAAGTATGGATGGGTGCTACTGACAGCTGTTGGAATGGATCCCAATGATTGTATCTACCCTATTTCATTTGTAGTTGTGGAGGTAGAAAACACAGAAGCTTGGAAGTATTTTCTCTCAAATTTGAAGAGGTACCTGGGGATTGATAACACATACCCATGGACTATAATGTCAGACAAGCAATAGGTAATTAATTTCTATTTTTAGCCATGGATCATGTTCTCTCAAATTCCCAGGTGTTAAGTACTCATACACACTGTTATGTTACTGTGTGCAGGGTCTCATCAAAGGAGTTAGAGAATACTTCCCAGATGCAGAACATAGACATTGTGTTAGACATATTTGGCAAAACTTTCAGCAAACCCGTAAGGGAGATGTGTTGAAGAACCAGCTGTGGAAGTGCGCAAGGAGCAACACAGCTGTTATTTGGGATGCAAATATGGAAGAAATGAAGGCAATAAACAAAGAAGCTTATGAATGGCTAGAGCAACTCCCACCCAACACTTGGGTCAGGGGATTCCAGAGAGCTGAAACAATGTGTGACATCCTCCTTAATAACAATTGTGAGGTCTTTAACAAGTAAACACCAGGTGACCAACAGGTGGCCAAGAAGCAGAAGCAAATGAACATGTTTGATGAGCTCAGAGGCTAAGAAAGAATTTACTTGTGATTTAAATCTTGTAAAATATTTGGATGACACTTGTGATCTTGTGTGATCAGTTTTAGGATGCTACTAATGCACTTGTGATCTGAAACTTGCAAAATATTTTGGATAACACTTGTCATGTGTGTGATCAGTTTGGAATGCTTGTAATGCACTAGTGTGAATGCTTGTGTCATGTGTGTGATCAGTTTGGAATGCTTGTAATCCATACAATTCACAACATTCAAACACATACATTACTTGCCAGCATTAAACAAGATCAAACACATACACAGGACACAGCCAGATAACTTGGCAACACAGCCAGATACACAGAGTCTGATACAACCAGTCGATAACTTGGCAACACTTGCCATGCACAGAACACACAGAGTGATACATATCATAGTCTGATACACCTAAACATATAACTTGGCAACACAGCCAGATACACAGAGTCTGATACAACCAGTTGATAACTTGGCAACGCTTGCCATACACAGCACACACAGAGTGACACCAATCTCACCATTTCTTCAGGATTACATAACTTGGTCATTTCATTTCTTCAGAATGAGCACCACACACAGAACACACAGAGTGGCAACACTTGCAAGCAGACACTTCATCATCAGCAGCATTTCCCTGCCTAGTCCTAGCATCATAGATGCTTGGAGCTTAGTCATGTTTCCTGCGGTCCTCCCCTTGGTGGTGACACCAATCTCACCAGCTGCATTTCCCTCCATAGTTTTGCGTCGGCTAGTAGCTGCATTCCTCTCCCTTTCAGCTTTTACAAACTCCAGCTCTTCCCTTCTTTCTTCTGCAGCTCCAATGGCATCAACCGCTTCATAACCAACAAGAACATCATGTTCGAAAGAGCATGGTTGCCCCCATTTTTTATTTTGGTAATTAATGACAATCTCTATGGACTAATGTGTGCTTTGAGTTATATTTGCAGTGTTGGTCCATAAGGAATGCTTGGACTCCATATGTTGGATTCAAGGCTAAAAGAAGAAGACTATATGTTGATCAAGGCTAAGTGCAAGTTGATCAACATACAATATTAGGGCATGTGAAGAAAAAGACTATATGTTGATCAAGGCTAAGTGCAAGTTGATCAACATACAAGATAAGGGCTTGTGAAGACTTGCGGTGTAGTTGGGAGACCGGGTTTCTATTTTACGCAAGTGGCATGCGCAAGGAAAAGGTATGATCTTGATAGGGTTTCTATTTTACCGGTCTCGCGGTGTAGTTGGGAGACCGGGTTTTAGGATAGGTAACCATACTATCAAGAGGGGCTCTCAAGTGAGCTTTAGCGTATCGGTCGTAGAGAGCTCAAACCTTTGCATCCTTGGCATTATCTTTATTGATTCCTTTTTGGCTCTTATCGTGGTGTGGTATTGGTGCTTGTCGTGCTTGTCATGACAAGGCCAAGATCACCGAAAACGGTTTTTCATATGTGTCTCCTATTGAGTTTTCGGTGGTGGAGTTTTTTGCCGGTCCATCTATGCGAAAGATTTCACTCTTACATTTATTAGCAAAATCTCCCTTGCTTGGTTTCAATATTTTCACTTGTTATTGGGTAGCATTTGTCGTCCTCTTTCCCACAAAAATGGTTTCATGTCATTCGGATTTCATTTGCAAAAGATATGGTTTTCCGGATTTCAATAAAAGATTTTACCTTTCATCATTTGGTTTTACCATATATTGTTGAACAATGATGTTTCTCTGCATATTCTTGTAGTGCTCGTTGTGACGATTCCAACGAGTCCAAGATTATCGAAAACGGAGTTCGGAAGTGAAAGTTATTGTGGTTTTAGTGTTGGAAGTTTTTTTTGGACAGAATATTAGAAAGGAAAAGAAAAAAAGGGGCTGCCGGCCTCACCACCAGCCTGGGCCGGCTCCCAGGCCGGCCCGTTCGGCCACCACCCCGGCCTCCCTGCCGGCCACGTCCGGGTCGCTGGCCGGACCCCTCGGGTGGGCCACCGGCCTCACCATCGGCCTGGGCCGGCTCCCAGACCGGGCTGTTCAGGTGGCGCCCCGGCCTCCCCACCTGCCTAGGCCGGTTTCCTTACCAGGCCTCCCTGGTGCGCCCCCGGCCTCCCCACCGGCCTGGGCCGGCTGCCAGGCCGGCCTGCCCGGCTTGCCCCAGCCTTTTTCCTTTTGGCTGCACGAAAATGACCCAACGGCCATATTTTCAGAGCTCCTATTTAAGGGGCTTCTTCCCCAAATAAACACTAACCTTTTGCCAACCTCTTGAGCTATTTTCTCCCCTCCATTGTTGACCTTCTCAAGCTTGGCTTTCTCTCAATCTCTCCGATAGTTCTTGCTACTTTGGAGGGAAAAGAGAGAGGAGATCTAGATCCTCGTTTCCACCGATTGATTTCTCCTCTAAGTGAGGGGAACACTTTGGATCTAGATCTTTGGAGTTTCTTGGTGTTCCTCCTTTGTTCTTCCTCTCTAATCCCTCCCAAGCATTAGTTGCTTTGGTTGGATTCGGGTTGGAAGAACTTGATCACTTAGTGTGTTCTTGCCATTGCATTAGTTGCATCGGTTTGATTTCTCCACGGTGATACGTGGAAGTGAAGTTGAGAAGCTTGTTACTCTTGGGTGACTTGGTGCCCTAGAGCTAGAGCTTGTTCCTCTAGGGCACGTTGGTACCCTAGACGGTTGTTGATCTCTCGGAGTCTTGGTGGCTCACGGGATTTGTTGGGAGCCTCCAATTAGGTTGTGGAGGGAGGCCCAACCTTGTTTGCTTCGGAGCTTTGGTAGCTACGAAGACATTGTCGGGAGCCACCAATTGAGTTGTGGTGTGTGCCTCGGCCTTGGGCATCGAGTCTTGGTGGCTCGGTGCATTTGGTGAAGACCCTCCAACTTGTAGAGTGAGTTTCATCCTTGTGCCATATCAAGGCTACCCGGTGTTTCACATTGGACTAGTCTTGGTGGCCTTGGACTAGTTGTCAACCTCAATGGCAACATAGTGACAAGTGCCTCGTCACATTGGTGGTAAGACACAACGGAGATACGGTGTGCCATATCAAGGCTACCCGGTGTTTCACATTGGTGAACACCGCGCCGCTCCAACGGAGACTAGCTTCCATTGGGAAGTGAACTTCGGAATAAATCATCGTCTCCAAGTGCCTCGGTATTTCTATACCCGAGCTTCTTACTTATGCTATTTACTTTGTGATAGACATCGAGCTTAAAGTCATATATCTTGCTATCACCTAGTTGATTATATTGCTTAGCATAAGTTGTTGGTGCACATAGGTGAACCTAGGTAGTTTAGATTTTGGCTCGATAAATTAAACGTTAGTTTTATTCCGCATTTATTCAAGCCTTAACCGTAATAATTTTAAATCGCCTATTCACCTCCCCTCTCTAGGCGACATCCGTGTCCATTCAAACCAGATAGCTCACGTAGTCTAACTCCTAGCGCCAGAAATCGCAAGTTTTCTATGCAATCAAGAGATGATTTGGTCACGGAACAGTATTGAAATCGAGAGATCATTTGATCAGATCGAGAGATGATTTCATCAATGTAGTACACTTGTAGAAAATCCAGCCATCATGCTCCTCGGTGCCGGAGACGTAGAACTTGACCTTCTTGCCACAGTCAGGGCACCCGATGAGGGGCACCGCCACTGCCCGGCCACAGAGAGCTGACCAGATGGAACTCGAGGAGGACATGGTGGGTCGGGACAACGGCGGGCGTGGCGATGACTGGCGATGGCGAGCGTGACGGTGGTCGCCGAGAATCGCGGGCGCGACGGCGGTCGGGGCGAATCGCGAGAGCTCGATTTGGGAATTAGGGATTTGCCGCATCGGGGTGTTGTGTGGGGGAGGCAGCAACACTTTGCAAATAACCCCTCAGCCTCCACGTCCACGTCTACAGTCATCGCCACGCTGTCCCAGCTGCCCGCGCCCAAGTGTCACGATACGTACAAAATACGGTACAAAATCGGATACGGTGACCGTAGTGACTCACTTATGCAACAAAAATGACCGTAATTAGGGTATTTGGAAAGTCAGTGACCAATGTGAGACACCGCTTCGAGTTTGGTGACTGTAGCTGAATTTTTCTCAAACGAAATTGCTTATCTACGAGCGCTCGCAGTCCCACCCTTTTTTTCCCTCCCCTTCTCTCTTCCCCGTGACGGCCAGGTCAAGACGGCGCTGGCGACGCCGCGCTGAGCCGTGGCGGTGTAGGTGACCATCGAGGATGGACATAGGTTGGGGGTGGATAGTGCGGGAAGGGTTAGAGAGATGGTCGGAGACAACGGCGGACCGACGGAGGAAGGCGATTCGAGCAGGGCAGGACGGCATCAAGGCGGACGGCGGAGTCAAACGATTAGACCGGCGGTCGTAGTGGGTAGGTGGTGGGGGGGGGGGGGGGGGAGTGCATCTTCTTCCTCTCCGACGCGTTGTTACGGTCGGAACGGCCGCTCGCGCTGTTGCTGCCCTTGCAAAAGCTAATAGCGCGTGGAACTGACTAAAAACAGGGAAATCACGTAGTCGAGCACTCGAGCTGGAAGTGCCTCGTGCTCGTGCGTGTGCGATAATCAAATAAGTAGAAACACGACTGTGACAGCAAAACGCGTAGCTAGCGACCGGGTCCTTGAGTTATTATAATTGTTAATATAGCTTCTACGTACGTACTGCATACAGCTAGTGTTAGGTCAGGGCTTCTTATCATCTGAATACAGCTTGTCAGCTAACACCGACGCGGACACACGTAATCAGCACGTTGACAAAAAAAAACACGAAATCGACCATCTCAAAGTCCGCACATATATATTGTCGCGTTTAGATTAGCAAGCTGGCTTTGCGCTGTGTACGTAGTGCAAGACTAGTAAGGAGTATATAGTTCGTGAGCAGCATTATCATTACTTATTACCTGCTGACTAATTATTTTCTTTGTATGCCAGACCTAGTCCTGGCCATGGGAAGCCCGGCCCGGTTCAAAATTTCAAGGACTGGACCTATGTTTTGAGTCCCACGGGCCGGGCCTGGGCCTATGTTTTGCGCCCGAAGGATAGGTAGGGCTGGGCTCGGGCTTCACATATGGGCGATTAAGGAAGAGGCCCGGCCCACGGCCCGAGGCCCGCCTCTATTTTCTCCCGATGGGCCGGGCTTGGGTCTGAATTCTAGGCCCGACAGCAGGGCCGGACCTGGCCCTAGGGTTTCTGTTGTGGGCTTTTCTAGGCCCGGTTTGAAGCCCGGCCCGGCCCATGGCCAGGACTAGCCAGACCTAACGATGATTTTTTTTACTTGAGACGGATGGATTTTTCAATATAATAATATAAGAATTTTTAGTTGACTGTAAAAATAGACGATTAGAAGGTACAACGATGAAAAGTTCAATACACCCAACCTCTGCATAAAACAATGCAAACAGGTCAAATAAAAATTTACGAGACACTCATAACGTAAAAAAAAGACATAACTTCGCTAAAGAAAATTGTCGAAGGTAACAGAAGCCCTATCTATGCGAAGATAAAATTGTCATTCTTATGGGAAAACACCTCATTAGCCTTTTGCTCCACTTTGATACATGTTGTCCCCAATTGGTTCCTTGTTCCGCCCGCTAAAGTAAGAACCGTTGTGGTGGGGTATACGTGGGGACGGACGGGGCCATCCTAGGCCGTTCCTACGTGTCGTACGTTTCCAGATGTGTCCGGACTGCCTCATATCCACCCCACATATGAGATTGGTTTGAGGGGGCGTCGGAACTGCCAAGACATTTGGGTTGGGTTTTGAGGGGTCTTGTTCGGACCACGTCCTATCTGTCCACCCAGTCATATAAGAGGTAAGTGGGCATTCGGTTGGAGATGTTGTGATTTAAAACAGACTACTACAGGTTCTTTAATAAACGAACAAAGTTTTCTAAAAATAAGTTGAGCACTCCACTTCATTGGATCATAGACATCATTTCTGGAGAATGAGCCAGTGACATGTTGGTTAACTTAACCAATGTATGGTGAAAATGGCCTCGCCATGCCACAAGTTTGATAAAACACTTCCTACGCTTCAAATTAAGTGATGTTCTAGCTTGTTATGAGTCAAATTGATCAAGTCTATAGAAATATATGTTGGTATGTACAACTTTCAATATATATAGTCCGAAAATATATTCAACGATGAATTTATTGAAATTGAATGGTTTGGTAGGTACTTATGGGTTTCTACAAACTTGCATGGTCACATGTCACTAAATTTTAATCAGGGCAAAGCTAGAGGTCCAACTAATCTGAAAATCGAGAGAGTGGTATTCCACCACCTACTTCGGGCGTCTCCAATGTTTAAGTTTTAAGCGTAACATAAGCTGGGGTCCACGCCAAAAGCTATAGTAGACCCAACACCCTACAATGTTTAAAACACTTTGGGGGTCTTAAGCTGCACCAAAAAATCTGACACCTTTTCAGCTTTCCCCCCAACACATCTTTCGCATGCTACATTGCCATCTTCTCAAGCTTTGCATGGAGTGAGAGAAAGAATTGTTTTCTTTGCCTTGTGGCCGGGTCATACCCATATGGCCGACTCTAAGAAATTTTTGCTTATGACCGAGCCTCACAATGCTTAAGACCCGGCATCAGCTAGTTTTTTTCCCTATGTCCGACTCTTATGCCTACATTGGAGACGCCCTTCTAGATACCATTTTAACCATTGTAGAGAATCTACCTTTTTGAACCCTCGTGGGAGACATAGATCGCGCTGCGAAACAGTAGTTATCAACGGACACTAAACTGAACACGATACCACTTATATGAGCCGAGCCGGCCGGTGGTTCTACCATCCCTCTACTCGGGTAGCAGTGTGACGCCTTGCACATGACTTTTCAACATCAACTTGTTTAGAAAAAAAAATCATCGTAGGCACACATGCCCAGGCTTCTAGAATCTTCCGGGTCCACCACCGAGGAAACAGACAGAACAAAGGTTTCCTCTTAGAGAGTGGGAAATTGCAGTTTTATGGTGGTCCGACTGACTGACTAACCTAATTGCACCATAGGGGTCAAAAAGATGCCCATAGGTGGCAAAAGCTAATAGCGCGTCGAACAGGGAAATCACGTAGTCGAGCTACCTGGAAGCGCCTCGTAGTCATCAAATAATTGAGATGTGGCTAGCGACCGGCCGGGTCCTTGAGCTGTCAATTTAGCTTCTACGTACTACTGCATTATTCCCTATCAAAGATCTCAACAGCTATCTAGTGTTAGGTCAGGGCCGGCTTACCATCTGAATACAGCTTCTCAGCTAACACCGATCGACGTAATCAGTACGTACGTTGACAAAAGAACACGTAATCGATCATCTCAGTTCGCACGTACTGTCGCGCGCGTTTACCTGTTGTCCTGCGGTAGCTGTGTACGCCGTAGTGCAAGACTAGTAAGGAGTAGTACTCCGTAGTTACCTGTTGTCCTGTTGGCTAATTCTTTTTCTTTGTTTGCCAGACCTGACAGGCGACTTTGTTTCCTTTGCGTCGGCGACGAATGGACGGACGCGGGGTAGGCATACCTCCGTTCCAATGAATAATTAAGAAGTAGTACACATCCGTTCCAATGAATAATTAAGAAGTACTACCTCCCTTCCATAATGTAAGCATTTTTACAAAATTAAATACTAAGTTTGATCAAATGTATATCAACATCTATAGCATGAAACAGATATATCATAAAATTTTAATTTTATGGCAAAACTAATGATGTCGTAAAATAATCATATTTTTGTCAATAATTTTGGTCTAGCTTAGTGTTCTGGATTTTTTACTAAATTTATATGACTTATTTATTAAAAAAGGACGGGTTGTCTAAGAAGTTTAGTTGACTATCAAAAGAGATGGTATGACGTGAAGACCTTAATACATTTTTTCCACCGGGTCAACGACGGATGGATGAACACAAGGTTGCCATTTTGTATATAAAAAAATAGTCGACTATGAAAATTCATGATACGACGTTGAAGAGCTTAATGCACCCGGTCTCTGCATAAAACAGTGCACACGGTTCAAATAAAAGTTTATGCACCCGGTCTCCGTATAATTTGACAAATGAAGAAATTGTCCATGATAATAGAACGCCGATCTAAATGCTAAATTGTCATTTCTCCTGTATAAACACCTCACTAGCCTTTTTCTCCACTTTGATACATGGGTACCACATACTAGCTCCCTCCGTTCCATAATTCTTGTCGTGATTTTAGTTTAAATTAAACTATTTTTTAAACTAAAACAACGATAAGAATCACCCCCCTTCTCTACTTTAGTGAAAAAGGGGGAATCGCCCTTTCATAGCCACCCCTCCACCAAATACCTATCCTTTCGCCTAAGGTGATCATGAACGAAGACAGAGAACTGCGTAGATAGGAGGAGGAAAAGAACCGGGGCCCCCAAACAAAAGGGAATGAGAGAAATGATCGGAACGATTGAGGAAAGAAAGAGAATGGCGGCCCCTTTCCTTTCGCCCAGGGGGCATCGTCGTCGGGGACAGGCTTCGAGGGTTCTTCCATATCTAGATATAGAGATAGATGATGATAGAGATCTAGATCTTTCTATAGATAGATCCTTTGATAAATTTCTATTGAAATGGAGTTAGTAGTGGACATGATGTTTTGGCTCATGGGTGCAGATGAACCCATTGTGCAAAATGAATTTTTAACACATTTTATAACGTCAAAAAAATTCAAAAAAAATCGGATGTTCATATGAAAAATGTCTATCCGGACAAAAAGTTTCGCATCGAAAAGACATTTTGCGTGGCCGGTATAAAAAAGACAAAAAAAATATTACGTACAAAGTCATTTTGGAATGACGGAGATTTGTCTTTTTTTACACCGGTCACAAAAAATGTTTTTTCATCCCGATTTTTTTTGTACAAACATAGAATGTTCATATGTACATCCAAAAAAATTGTTTGAATGTTTTAACATTTTAAAATTCGTTTTTGGGTAGTGGGTGTAGATGCACCTATGAGCCGAAGTGCATTTTCGGTTAGTAGTTACCTTTTTTCGCCGCTGAAATAAGAACCATTGTACGGAGCCAATAAGTACATGAGAATATAACTTGTAGTGGGAAAACCGTCTTATTATCTTACTAAATCTTGAGCAGGATTAACTTACTCTTGTTCTTCTTTGGAACTTCCAAGACTAGGACAGAAGCAAATTGAACCGGGATACTTTATTTGGGCAAAGGAAATGATTAGGAATCAGATTCCCACTTCACAGCCACGTTTTCTTCCCTTCTCTGTTTTTTTTTTCTCCTCTTTGTTGGTCCAACAGAAGCTACTGCCGAGTTAAGTAATGAACCAACAACAACAACTGGAGTAGTATGTTACTTATCATTAACTATTTCATTTGTACAGCATGTACCGAGAGCACCCGCTTTGAAACGAGAGAAAAAAGAAAAAAGCCATGGCACACACGACGCGGTCCACCACGCGTGCACTGTAATGTACGCAGCCACGGCCCACCCATCAGCCGGACAGGACGCCCCCGGCGGCGGCTCGGAACCCGTACGACGACGCGTCCCGCCTCACGCCGGCGCCGGCGATGCTGCTGGTCCCGGCTTCGCGCCGGGGCTTCTCGCGGGGGACGCCGCCGTCTTCGCCAGGATCTTCCCTGAGCGGCAGCTCGGCGCGGCACATGGGGCAGGTGCTCCGGATCCCGAGCCAGGGCGCGATGCAGCCGGCGTGGTACCAGTGCGCGCAGGGCAGGCGCACGACGTAGTCCGCGACGGCGATCTCGTCCGTGCACACCGCGCACACCGTGCCGGCCACGCCCGGCGCCGCGCGCACCGCCGGCGGGGACTTCCACGCCGGCGCCTCGGCCGGCCCGCCGCGGCCGGTGGGCCGGTCGTCGACCGGGAAGGACTCGTCGTCGAGGGTGTCGACGACGAGCGGGTTCCGGCCGAGGATGGAGGAGAGGAGTACCTCGCCGCGATCCAGTCGTCGTCCATGCTGCCCAAGAACTTCTCTTTTCTCGATGATGCCCGAGAATTTGGTCTGAGCTGGGGGATCTGAAGGTGGAGGGAGAGAGAGGGAGAAGGGAGAGAGGATGGCGATGGGCCGAGGGTGGGATTAAATAGGCGTCGTCGATCGTCTGATGCTGCTACTGAAAAACAAAAAAGTTTGTCCGTTTCAGTGCGAAAGCTCTTGTTGTAATTAACGACGACTCTGCAGTTTGGGTTGGGTATCGCCCACGAGTTTATCCTTTTATCCTATTTTTTAGTCTAGCCTGGCAATACCAAAATTAAACGGATAACATCGTGGCACACTCATCGCTGACGTGACGGTCTAACTGACTCGTACTACTAGAGGACTTTGTATTTTTTTCTCACTTCTGACGTTTCGTGTACTCGATTCAGGGTATGACTCATGGCTGACTCAGTATATGTAGTAGCAACGTTGTTGCAGGTATGAACTGTTTCGACCACAGTAGAAATCTATTTTTGGTGCATCTCCCTTGACAAGAAAGAAAGTGGAGATCGGTAGATCAGATTTGGAATAGTTTGTCGACAGCGCAGTGAGTAGGAGGTGGAGGGAGACAAGCTAGGAGGGGATAAGGGAGAGTGCAGCAGCAGCACGTCGATTGGGATAAAGGAGGCCAGCCGTTTCGTCTTCTCCTTGGGCTCTCTCTCTCTAGCTCGGTGTCACCGTGCATCACGCATGGCGTACGTGGCCCGGCCGGCGGCCGCACCCGGAGCAATCCGATGGGGCAATCACGGAGGTTCCGGACGGCGGCGGCATGGACAACTCTGTGGGCGCATATATCTTTCAGTACTGACGACAGGTAGAATTGTCTTGATCATAGCTAGCCACCGTGGATAAGTGAGTCGAAAGCTTGCCATGAGGTGTCAAGTACTCGCTCCATCACGCCCACAGTTCCATTAGCCTATCGATGAGGTGGACAACCCAAATAAAGCTAGGTTGCCTGACAAACATGCACCCAAAGAGTGCACCAAGGGTTCTGGAGAGGAGAACTTGAAACGATCCTAAAATATCCTACCCGAGGGCGAATTGTGCCTATCAACGTGAACGTGGGATCAATGTGAAAAGGACTAACACCGTATAAAAGAGATGAAGGGAGTCTGAAGATATATATATAGAATCGTTAGCATGTCAATGTCCTAGTATTAAGTATTGTTGAATTCATCACTAGTAGGAAACTCCTTATAGCCGCCAGGCTACCACTGGTGAACGCAATAAAATGTTCGCCAGCAGTATATAGCACTAGCGAACATCAAATATGCGGCGCGCCAGTAGTAATAGCGGGTTCAAGTGGCCCAAGCGGCGCCAACTACCGCTGGCAAACACTGTTTTCTATGCGCCAGGGGTACCGCGGTACCGCTGGCGAACACTGTTTCTTATTCGCCAGTGGTAAAGTGACCCAGCGGCGCTAACTACCGCTGGCGAACAGAAGACAGCGTTCGCCAGCGGTACCCGCTATCACACGTATCGCGTCCTCTCTCTCCTTCTTATCCTCCTTGTCTCTCTTCCTTACCACCACCCACGCAACCAGCAGCAGCAGGACGCGCTGCTCCTCCGCGAACGGCCCCTGCTCCTCCGCGCGCAGGCCATCCCGCGCTACTCCGCCTCGCCGCCGTGCCTGCACGTCCGTCGGAGCGCGGCGTCGACCTCGCCTGCGCGTCCGACCTCGAGCTCCTCCTCATCCCCTGCATACGAGCCACCGCGCCTCTCCTCCGACCCCAGCTGCCAAGCTCTGGTCCGCGCTGCCAAGCTCCTCCTCTTCCGCGCCTCTCCTCCGCCCCCAGCCGTCGCCCCACGCCTGCACGCCGCCAAGCTCCTCATGTTCCGCATCGGCGCCCTCTCTTCCGACTACGCGCCTCCGTGTTTCGCATCGGCACCCTCTCCTCCGCCAGCTCCTCATGTTCCGCATCGGCGCCTTCTCCACCGACGAGGAGACATCGGGCACCGGTGACAGTGCGGGTGGCATCAAGCGAGGACGACGGCGGCACGTCAGGCGGCCGTGGCCGGCGGCGGCATGGCCCGGCTTTTTTTTTTAACCTGAAAAAACTATCACTGGCGAACAACTCTTTGGTTCGCCAGCGGTAACCTGCCTTACCGCTGGCGAACATGGTGGTTCGCCAGCGGTAAGCTGTTACCACTGACGATATGAGCGCTGACGAACCGCATGTTCGCCAACGGTAGCTAAATTAGGTTCGTCAGTGGTAGCCTTTTTTCTACTAGTGCATGTATCTGAGTGTTCACGCATCAAATATATCCTACCCCGCAAAAAAAAGTAATATATCCCCCAGCCTGGTTACTGGGGCTTATTGTATTCTTCAGTCCGGGACCTCTTCCCTAGAGGCCTAGACACAACGACTATTAGGGATTGTTTGATTCCAAGGATTTTCAGAAGCATTCCCTACAAAAAAAGGGATTTTCAGAAGTATTTTGTAGGATTATAATCCACAGGAATTGAGGGGAATATGGTTTCATGTGTTTCGGCAACATAAATCAATCGTACGTGATATAAACCATAACATACACAATCCCTCACAAAAAAATTGCATACACAAGCACAAGTATAACGGAACCACTCTTCTCTGTCCAAGAGAAAATGACAAAAAACTAACACAATTGGGGCTGCGGTGTCACATAACTACCGACATTGCATGATTTGTCCGAAACCTACCTATATTGGGGTTGGTCGTGGACACATAGCACTGATTGCGCCGTTTAGCTGGTTTAACCATGTATCTGACCGGTAGGGCCTGCTGTCAGGTCGACGTGGCAACGGAGGACGTTTCCCCCACCTGACGGCCGTTAGGTCTAAGCTCCTCTCTGCCCCGCCCGTTGAGTCCACCCTCCTCACTCTCGCATCTCCTCTCTGCCCCGCCCGTGAGTCCACCCTCGCCGCCGCCCGCTCCCGCGTCGCCGTCGCCGGAGTTCAACCTCGCCGCCGTCATGGTATCGTGGGGAGACGGCGAGGAATCGTCCGAGGACCATAGCAATGGTCAGTTCATTTCTAGGGTTAGGGTTTCTCGTATTTGGGGATTTTCAAGTGAGCCAGATCTTCTCTGATCTGCAATGTAAATTCCGTTTATTAGGGCATGGACACTCTTTACGACTCTGAATGGGAAGGGTTAGCTAATGGAGCATCACCTCCACGCTATAAGTGCGGACCCATTGCAGCAAAGTTCGTAGCTTGGGAAGGATGTGACACGGGAAGGAGATTTTTTGGCTGTTCAGGGATGGTGTGTAGCAATTTTCTTATGCTTTCTATTCATCGGTGCTTATTATTCAGTCAATAGAGGTACTGAAATTAAACTGTTATGTTTTTTTGTAGCTAGGGGAAAGGTGTGATTATGTTAGATGGGTAGATGGAGAGTGGCCATCATCACTGCAGAAAGCTGTGCTAAAATTATGGGAGATGTATATAGAAGTGAAGCAAGCAAGAGTTACTGATGCTCTGAATCATTGCGATGAAAAGTTTAATTTTAGGGATGAAATAACCAAGCTGCACCGTGATCTGAAGATTGTGCAAGCAGAAGTGGACAAGACTGTGAAGGAGAAGCAGGTGACACTTGCTATGAAGGCAAAGGCTGAACAAGCACTTATTGATGCAAGGGCAGAGCTGGAGGAGAAGAAGAAGTTGGATGCTTATGCTGGTAACATGCACAAGGTGTTGAGGATCAAGGCGGAGAAGGAGAGGGATAGAATGAAGGAAGAGATGGATGCAATGAAGCAGGAGAGGGATAAATTGAAGGCAGATAAGAAAAAAATGGAGTTCATCATTGCTGATTTCCTGAAGCAGAAAGAAGGTAACAGGAAAAAGCTGAGGAAGATTAAAGAATTATGTGATGAGGAGTGATGAGTGCAATGTTTCAAAATTTGTGTAATGAAGTGAAGATTTGTAATATTTGTTTCAGAGTACTGTACTATTTGTTTCAAACTATGAGATCTGTCAAACTGTTGTAATATTTGTTTCAAACTGTTGTACTATTTGTTTCAAACTATGCAGTGAACTGAATTTATGAAAATTGTTGGTCACCTCAATGAAGTTAACTGATTTGATGAATATTGTTTGCTATTATTATTATGATTGAAAAGGGTGTCGACATTTCTCGCGTCGATGTCGACACCCTTTTAGGTTACAATTATGATTGAAAAGGGTGTCGACATCTTCTTGCGTCGATGTCGACACCCTTTTAGGTTACAATTATGATTGAAAAGGGTGTCGACGTCTTCTCGCGTCGATGTCGACACCCTTTTAGGTTACAATTATGATTGAAAAGGGTGTCGACATCTTCTCGCGTCGATGTCGACACCCTTTTAGGTTACAATTATGATTGAAAAGGGTGTCGACATCTTCTCGCGTCGATGTCGACACCCTTTTAGGTTACAATTATGATTGAAAAGGGTGTCGACATAGCATTGTTCACAAAATAATGACAAGGTACACAGACCATTGTTCACACAAGCAACACAAGTACATAGCATTGTTCACAAAATAATGACAAGGTACACAGACCATTGTTCACACAAGCAACACAAGTACATAGCATTGTTCACAGAATCAACACAAGCAACAGCAGTGACCCATTGTCTCAGGTATACAGACAGCAACACAGCAACATCACAACAACTTCAAGCCAGAGGAGGGTCCTTTGCATCTCTTCCAACACCAGCATTTGCACCAGCTGTGAAATATGACATGACTCTTGGACCAGATGTAGAAGAGCTTGAAGCACCAGTAGGAGGCACAGGGGTAGAGGAGCTTGAAGCACCAGTAGGAGGCACAGGGGTAGAAGAGCTTGAAGCACCAGCAGTTGGAGCAGGCATTGATCTATTTGCCTGGTACACAAGATCATGCATTTAGTACATAATTCCAACAATTATATGCATGTAGTAAACAATTTCAACAATTATATGCATTTGGTGATTATTTTACCTTGTGATTATTTTTCCTTATGGCAAGGTCTGGCCTCAAAGGCTCTGAATAGCTTGTGTACTTGTGGCCTTGCAGTTTGCAATTGCTACAAGTGATTTTTGCCATCCTAGAATTTTCCTTTGGTTTGGGCACCTCAAATTTTCCTTTCCTTCTTTTCTCCTGCCTTCTTCCTTTCTGGTGATCTTTGAAACCTGGTGGCATGATGTCCTCAGTATTGGTCTTTGTCCAGCCATGTTCACCTGGCATAGGAGCAAACACAGGCCTGTAGCTGTTGATATACATTGGTTTCTTGAAAAAGTGAGACACAAAATCCTCTGGATGTAGCTCTGCTTTGTATATTGCACTGACAGCATGGTTACAAGGCAACCCTGACATGTCCCACTTTCTACATGAACAGCTTCCCATGTCCAGATTGACCTCATGTGTAGCATCACCACTTTTCACCTGCCACAGTCCAAGATCAGCTCTTTTAGGAACACAATGTCTAGAATATGTTTTCATAAGCTCTAGCCTCTCTGTATAATGAGGTGTAATTTCCCATCTAGACTTTGTTGCTCCCTCCCTCTTTCCATCAAACCTCATCATGTGCTTGTCATAAATTCCTAATAGCATTGTTCCAATTGGCTTGCTCCTTACATCAAGGATAAACCTATTGAATGTTTCACTTAGATTATTACATATCAAATCTGTCTTGCAATTGGTGTCCATGGCCCACCTTGCCCATGTGTGCACAGGAATCTTGGACAACCATGCCCAAGCTGGCTCACATTGCTTCTTCAATTCTTCCATTGCAACATCATACCCATGTCTAGTGAAAGAGTAGGCAGCATTATCCATACACTTCTTTAGATCTTCACCTCTAAAGCCTGCATTTTGAAAGTTGGCATATATGTGCCTAATGCAAAATCTCTGTGGACAGTTAGGAAAAACTGTGCTCACTGCCTTGAGGAGACCCTTCTGTCTGTCAGACATTATTGTGTAGTACCCATATTTTCCTTGCTCTCCACCCAAAGCTTCCTTCAATTGTTCTAGAAACCATTTCCAGTTTGTTGTATCTTCCTTAGCAACAACAGCCCAAGCAATAGGGTAGATATTATTATTTCCATCCCTACCAGTAGCTGCAAGGATTTGTGCTCCTGTGGTCAACTTAATGAAACAGCCATCCAACCCTATGAAAGGCCTACAACCATCAAGAAATCCTTGCTTTGCTGCATTCACACAGAAAAATAGACCATGGAATCTTGGCTTACAACTTATGTCAACATTCACTTCTTTCTTCATTGCTTCCAATTCATCCTCAGTTGGGCCAGAAACTGTGGTGACAATACATCTAGAGCCAGGATTTTTATCTATAACAGTTTGCAAATAATCCCTAATTCTGTGATATTGCTTCATGTGATCACCCAGCACAATATTTCTGGCTTTGGTCTTCACCCTATAAGCCATCCTCTTTGGCAGTTCCACCCGAAAATCTTTCTTGTCTTTCTCAACAATAGTATTGATGACAGTATTAGGATTTGACTTGAACTCATCCACATACACTTTGCTAAGCCACTTAGAATTCACTCTAGTGCTAGATGGATCAGTTGGACAAGTGTGTTTCAGATGCATTTTCTTAATACAGAATGTTTTCTCATGACCTATCGTGGCGGAAGTCATATAGAATTGACATCCATATCTCTCCTTACCCTTACACCAGACAATTATCCTATATGGAGTATTCCTATGGAAATGAAAATTCCTTACTTGGGTTATGTGAAGTCTAGCCAGTGCTTCTCTAAACTGGTAAACATCTCTGAAACAAAGCTTCAACATGAACTGTTGCTCTGTGTTTTCTCTATTCTCATCATACCAGACCCTTTGTTTCTGTTTCTTTGCTCTTGATTTTCTTCTTGGAGGCAGCACAAAAGCAAGTGGCTGAAATGCATCATCATCTTCCTCCTTCAGGAAACCCATTTCATCTTCATCATCAGAAGGAGCCCAGTCAGGAATATCAGGTATCTCTACTTGAGAGTGTGATCTCAGTGTAGGACCTGGCCTCTTTACTTTCTTCTTCACATGCTGCTTTGGGGGAATTTCTTCAACACATTCCTCATCATCATTCGCAAATATATCCTCAATATATGTCTCACCCTCATAGTGCAGCAGTGGGTCTTCTCTCTTCCTCTTCATCTCTGCAATTGTTGCATGCAGTTCCTCTTCATCCTTCCTTCTCCTCTCCTCTGCATACACTGGATCATACTGCCCTTCATCCTACCAACTATAGCTATCATTTGATGCCTCTCCATCAGATTCTTCAATGTCCACATTATTAAGGATAACAATGTTCTGTGTATTCATATGCTGATCCACTGGCTGGTAGCACACACTGTCTTGTGTCTGTACCTGATAAGGAATGGGCTACTCCTCCTCTGCCTCTACATCAATGTAGCTTGGATATTCTTTCGCAATAAATTTCACAGACTTTTGGCTCTTCATTGGGGACACAACTACAGCATGTTTCCTCTTGTCCCTCATCACTGTCAGTACCAATTTCTTGCTGCTCTCATATTTCCTAATCATTTCATCCACCTTTAATTGGCTATCTATTAAATCTAGCCCTTGCAGTCCCTCCCCTTCCTCTTTAACATAGTAAATTGAATCACACATGCCATATCCTTCCTTCTCCATCACTGACAGAAAATTTAGATATCTAACATCACAACGTTTCATTGTCTTTTGCACAAATTTGACACCGTCAAAATGAATAAACAGCTCCCAAACCTCAGATTGTTGCCTACATTATATTAACAAAACTATTCAAACCTAGATTCTAAATCTGTAGGGGGAATTCGATGGAATTCTAAATCTTTACGGCGAAGGGGTAGGAATGGCTTACCCGACGGTGTCGGAGACGTAGTGGCTGAGCGGATCATCGCTGGAGGACTGGCCCGCCAACGAACAAGCCCTCTGCGATGAGGGTGGCGGGGGCATCGCCACCTGCACCGACGGGAGCTGCTCGTCGCCTCCCTCGCAGAAAAGCCTCTGTCGCACTCGCGCTTCACCGCCTCCGCCGATAGGGTCGCCGTCGCCGGGCGGGACACGGTGACGGCCGCCGCAACCGCCGCCAGGAGTCGCCATTTCGCGAGAGAGTGGAGAAACAGGGAGGAACTGAGGTCAAACGGTCTCCAACGAGGATACCTAACGTCCGTCAGGTGGGGGAAACGTCCTCCGTTGCCACGTCGACCTGACAGCGGGCCCTACCGGTCAGATACACGGTTAAACCAGCTAAACGGCGCAATCAGTGCTATGTGTCCACGACCAACCCCAATATAGGTAGGTTTCGGCATGCAACGTCGGTAGTTATGTGACACCGCAGCCCCAATTGTGGTAGTTTTTTGTCATTTTCTCTCTGTCCAAGCACGGGCTGGACAATGGGCCAGCACTCTTGGGCTTCGCCTGCTCCAGGACTACAGGGGGCAACTGCTAAGCCACGGGACTCCCCTAAAAAAACTACTAAGCCACGGGATGGTTTGGTGGAATGAGTCGGTTGCCATTTTCGCGGAATACTTGATTTGGGTCTCAATATTGGTTATGTTGAGTTTAAACATATCTCGAGGGAGGCGAGTAAAGTAGCGCATGAGCTGTAACGCCCCCCGGATCGGTACTATGCAAACTTAGCGATTTCCGCCAAATCCGCATAATAACGATCCTAGGACGCCCACCAGGCATAACGTGCACATCACAACGCACACGTTATGCGGGTGAAATTGTGATAACATTACAATAGTTCTCGATGGAACCCACAAAAGAACATTTATATACAACAACGACTCATCGAGTCAAGAATACAAAAGATATACATTACAAAGATCAAAACAACAGCAGAAGCGAGTAGCGTCCGGCTACGGACAAGAAACAAATTGGACTAAGAGTCCTGAAGATAACCAAAGGCACCATAACCCTGTCCAGGCCACGCCGGAGGGATTCCCAAGCTAACGTCGTCAGACTTCAAACCCGTCGGCTGCATTGGAATAGCAGCCCCGAAGGGGTCAGTACTAGTAGAAGTACCGGCAAGTAATACTCACAAGATATCAAAGCTGGAATTCCGGGCGAATAGGGTTAGTGATTGACGCGGCGGCAAGCAGCACTAACAACATATAGAGACACGCTACAACTTTCGTCTAAAGAGACAAGGTAAGAGAGCGCATAAGGAACCAACTATACTAACACCAAACATACCCAGCCAATTCCTTACCAGCCCGGTTAACCACGAGCAGCAAGCCCAAAGGCACTCACACAGTTGGCAATTTTATAGGTTGTTATTCAATTAATCTATCTTACTAGTCAAGTTATTATTATCAGGTGTAGGTTGTCTATGATCTTGTTAGCCAGCATCATCACCAAGTCGTCCATAACCGTGGACACGGCTTTTCAAAAAGATTTAACCATGCAGGGGTGCACAAATGTAACCACACGCACTTCAACCCTTGTTGCCTGCTATTAGCACACTTCCTAAGGTTTCCGACACTGAGAAGCCCAAAATCTGGCCCAAGCCCACCTAACCTCCAAACCCTAGGGTTTCCCCTGGAAACTTCCTTTCCCACCCCTGCCTCTTGCAGCCACCCTCTTCTCTTTTCCTGTTTTTACGAACAGGTCCCCCCACCTTGTTTTCTTTTCTTTTCCCCCCTCTCCTCTCTTTCTCTCTCTCTCTCTCCCTTATCCCTTTTCTTTTCTTTTTCTTTTCTTCTTATCTCTTTCTTCCTCTTCTTCCACCCGCACCCTCTCCTTCTCACGCAACCCCCGCACCCGACCCGAGCTCCTCTTGCTCGATCCCCTCCATGCCGCCCCGACCCCCTCACCTCCGGCTCGCGCGCCTCCCTCCCCCGGCCGCGCTCGGCCGCCACCCCGTCGCTGCCCAGCAAGCTGCCCCGCCGTCTCCTCCTCTCCCTCACCCGCTCGACCTCCTCGCCTCCACCCTCTCCGACCAGCTGCCGGCCCGCCTCTGCTCGGCCTCCCTCGCCGGCTCCTCCCATCTTCCCTCCCGTGGTCGCCTCTCCTCCTCCAGCTCGTCCCGGCTGTCGTGGCCTCGTCCCTAACCTCCGCGCCATCGCCCCTCACTGTCGTCGTCGACCCCAGCTCCCACCGGCCGCACCTCCCGCCGCCTTCAAGCTCCTCCCTCCTGTGCGCCGACGCCCTGCTCCTCCTCTCCCCTCGCGACCTTCCTTCCTCCTGCTGCTCCTCACCTGCTCCTCTCCTCCGTGTGCTACCTCCGTCCGTGTCTCCATGTCCTGCTGCTGCTGCTTGTGCCGTGCTCCGTGCCCAACGGACGTGTCCATCCCCGTCTCCTGCGCCGTCCGTGCTGCTTCCCCGTCTCCGATGCGTGCTCCTGCCTGTGCGTGTCTCCGTGTGGTCGTGTTCCCGTGCTCCTGTGTGTCCCCATTCCCGGAGCCGGTTCCCCGACGTCTCCCGGTTTCCCGGTGACTCCCGATCCCTGTGTTTCCCGACGTCTCCGTTGAGTTCCCCGGCGTCTTCTGTGTGTTTCCCCCGTGTCGTGGAATTTTCCCCGACGCGTTCCCCCCTCGTGAAGTGGTTCCCCGACTCCGTGAACCCGAGTTCTCCGACCTGATGACCGAAGACGGATACGACAAGATCTTCCCCGACTGGAACCCGCCAAGTGCTCCGATGCCGTGCCCCCGAAGACCGAGTACCCCGACGCCGTGGACCCCGACAACCCCGAAGCCCGGAACGCCAAGGTCCGCTACGACGACGACACGAGTACGACTACTTCCACGACGTCGACTACCTCGACTACTCCGACTCCGGATGAACGACTACTTCGACTACAACGACTACTTCGACTACTTCCTCTCCGATCCGAAGACGGTGGTTCCGAATCCGAAGATCCCCGAATCCGATGTGTGACCCCAACCCTAGCCCTATCTACCTATGTGCGTATCTTATAAAATCATGCATCATTAATTAACTTTGCACCTTATTCATTTAGACGAATTAGTCCAACTTTAATTATGGGGTTTGTCCGGTGCATCTATATTGAGCACCGATCCCATTTAAAATGCTTTTGCCATGTGTTAGGAAATAAAATTGGACAACCTTTAATTTGTCATGCATCATGTCATCAACATGCCGCTTCTTTTGCCGTAGTAGTAAAATGCATCTTTTATGTTTCCAGTGTTTGTTGCTTCTTCGGGAATAGGACGATGAGTTGATGTGAGCAACGAGAGGTTCTGCTACCTCTACCCGGATTGCAGGCAAGTGATACTCCCTTGCTATCTTCGCTTGTTTTCTGTCTCTCACACGTCCTATCTTTTGTTCCTTGCTAGCCTTATATTGCGATGCTTGTGTCTCGATCCTATTTGCATGTTTACCTTGCATCCATGATATACCACCCCTCCACATCCTATTAACATGTTGCTTGTTTATCTTGTTGGCCTTGCGAGTCGTAGTGCATGCTTAGGTTTGTTTTGCTCGAGTCATGTTCTAGTCTTGTTATAATTTGATAGTTGGGTTAATTCACATGATAATCCTTAATGGAGAGACAATTTGCTACCCGCATGGGTAGCTACACACCCATGCGTTATACGGAGATGCAAGCCGTATGTATCCGTTTTAGCTTGTTTTCCTAGTAAAACACGGATATTTGGTGTACAAAACTCGTTTCGAAATTTTCAAAAAAATATTTTTTGGTCGTCATTTCTAGATTTTTATCATAGTTGACTTTTTTGTTGACTTTTGGGTCAAACTTTACTAAAAAAATCACAGCGGATGAAAAAAAAATTCAAAAAAAATTCAAAATACTTTTTAATAATTCTATCAACTCTACTAGTGACATCCCCCTTGTCTACTTTTAATTTCATTTTACCATTGCATATACGTTTCGGTCAAACTTAGGGTGTGTAGCTACCCATGGGGGTAGCAAGTCTTTTCCGATCCTTAATGTTTGGTGATGGGAATAATTACTAAAGATAAGGCACCGGCGGAAGGCCAATCATGGTGATTTGTTCTGCTAGTGTCACCTAGGACCTGAGTTCTTATCCTCTATGCCAAGACTGAGCGCACTACCCACATGTGGGAGGAAATGGGACTCCCCTCGACCTAGTACTGGATCTGCAGCCTTGTCCAGGGCGCCACAACTTAGTTCGGGTGTTTCCATTTGCGCGGCGCTTTATTATATTGTTGCAGGTACACGGATGGGACGCCTCCGGAAGATATGAAACGTGATGGTTACTTACGGTAGGGTTGCGGACCGTGCGTTAATTGCATGTGGAAGGAGGGGCAATCGTATGAGTGTTCCCTCCCGAATGAAAGTGCATGGTTGCCCCCATGCATGGTTTTGGTAATTAATGACAATCTTTATGGATTAATATTTGTATTGAGCTATATTTGTAGGTTGTCCATTAGCTTGCTTGTTCTCCATTTGTTGGAGTCAAGGTTAAGGGAAGAAGAAAAGTTTGTGTTGATCTTCACTCAAGGCCAAGTGAAGATATGCCGAAGAGAGCGTCTCCCATCTTGGTGTATGTGGGAGCATCAAGTGAATCTTCACCGAGCGAAGCGCAATGAAGAAAGCTGGTGCGTCTTGAGGAGTTGAAGATCGTCTTCATCGACATCAAGTGGTTTAAGCGCAAGGCAAAGGTATAATCTTGATAGGGTTTCTATTTTACCGGTCTCGTGATGTTTAGTGAGAGACCGAATTACAGGATAGGTAACCGTACTATCAAGAGGGGCTCTCGACCGAGTAACTTGATCGTATCGTTCGTGGAGAGCTCAACCCTTTGCATCCTTGCATCTTTGAAATCATCTTTGTTGGTTCTTATTTGACTCTTATCGTGGTGTGGTCTTGGTGCTTGTCGTGCGTGTTATGACAAGGCTAAGATCACCAAAAACGGTTTGCATATGCGTCTTATTTTTGCATCTTCGGTATTGGAGATTTTGCCAGTTCATCCTTTTGGAAGGTTTCACCTTTCCAACCCTTTGCAAAATTGCAAAAGAAACGGTTTTTCGGTTTGCGAAAAAGAGCTTTTAAACTCTCCCCATTTGGTTTTATAATATCCTGTTGGACTAGGATGTTTCTCTGCATAATCTTGTTGTGCTCATTGTGACGATTCCAACAAGTCCAAGATTATCGAAAACGGAGTTCATTTGCAAAAGTTATGGGGCTTTGGTTTTTCTGTTGGATCTACACCGGAGTCTCCGGCCCCTGGTTTTTCGCTGCCGAACGTCTTTGGTGTGGTGCGTCTCTGTACTCGGTCCGGAGGTAACCCGGAGATGGGGCAGAGTCTCCGTCCCAAGGGACCCGGAATCTCCGGCCCTATGCTTTTTCGGCGCCCAGCGACCTTTTGTGGTGCGGCTCTGTTGCCTGTCCGGAGATTCACCGGAGATGGTCCGGATTCTCCGGCCCTGGCCGGAGTCTCCGGTCCATAGGACCCGGAATCTCCAGTCCTTAGTTTTTTCCTGCGTTTTGCCCAAGTGTGGTGCGCCTCTGGTGCCAGACCGGAAGCTGTCCGGAGGCAGGCCGGAATCTCCGGCCCAGGCCGGAGTCTCCGGTGCACTTAGGCCGGAGTCTCCGGTCTGAGTGGCCTCCAACGGCTAGTTTTTCAGGGGACCTATAAAAGGCCCCCTTCTTCCCCTTTTGCCCTAAGGTTTTTGGCTGCACGAATTTCACTCTCTCTCCCTCCATTGTTGACCTTGGAAAACCTTGCCCTCTCCAAATCCCTCCAATGATTCTTACCCAAACTTAGGGATTCAAGAGAGGAGATCTAGATCTACCATTCCACCAATCAAAATCTCCTCTAAGTGAGGGGAACCTAGTGGATCTAGTTCTTGGAGTTCTTTTGTGGTTCTCCCCCTTGTTCTTCCTCTCTTATTTCCCCCAAAGCATTTGTTGCTTGGTTGGAATTTGAGAGTGAAGGATTTGACCACTTTGTGTGTTCTTGCCTTTTGCATTTGTTGCATCGGGTTGCTCTCCCCATGAAGATTCGTGGAAAGTGAAGGTTGAAGAGCTTGTTACTCTTGGGTGCATTGTGTTCCCAAGGGTGTAACAGCCCCAACTTGGTAATGGAAAATACGAAGAATTTTTCCACTTTTTGTTTCCATGTTTGCATCATAGCATCCATATGCAATTGCCATTTCAAACTTTCACTTGGAAACCAATTGAAATGGAAAGGCAATCTCCCCAACATCCAAACCAATGCAAATGCTCAACTTAGCAAACCAAATCATGCTTAGACTTCCAAATGGTTTAGGAAGTTTCAAGTCTACTTTTCTCAATTTCTAAATATAGTCAAATAAGAAATAAATAGGAGGATTCAAATTGGCACAATTCAACTTCTATTTTTGGAACCAAGTTAACCTTTCCAAAAATTCAAACTAAAATCATGGGGAGCTTCAATATTATTATATGAGCCCCCATGAATATTTTCACTATTTTTGGAAATGTTTAAGTGCTTCAATTAAATACAATTTGGAAATTGTCAAAAATACTTTAAATTAAAAGCTGTGAACAAATGGGGGACAAAACATTTTATTTTGTCACCCCAATTTTTGTGGAGCTACTAGTTGATATTTAGAGCCCACATGAATTTTTGCAAATTTTATAAAAGTTTGCTCTAGGGACCTGTTTGCAATTGTTTCAAATATTGCCACGGGCTCCCTGGAAAAGTTCCTTTCCCTCTCCAGTGTGCTTGCCGGCACTGGCGCCATGCCGTGCGTTGGCCGAGCTGCTCCGCACCGATGCGTGGCCCCGGGACGACTATGGAGGCCGCGTCGTCGCTCACCTGCTCCCCCCTCGGTTCCCTCTCCATTCCACCCGCAAAACACGGATCGAGATAAGGTTCATCCACCCGAGTCTTCGCACTATGGCCGTGGTCGTCGAGCTCACGATTCGCCGTCCTTGGAGTTCCCCGGGGCGAACAGACACTGCCATCACCTCCGCCTCGATCTCCTCCCTCTCCCCACCGGAGGAATCGGGCTGGGTTCACCTGAAGCGACGCCGACGTCTTCGACTTCTCCCGTCGCCGGCCGCCGCTCTTTCTCCCTTCTCCGAGCCCTCTCCGCTCTCTTCGCCCCTCCGCACCGTCGCCGTCCACACCCTCGAGACCAGGGTGAGTTCCTCTTACCTTTAGGCGTTTTCCCGCGCCCCACTCCCCTCTCCCCGCCGTCGATTCACCGTCGGCCACCGCCGTGCCTCCGCGCCCAGTAACCCCGGCCTAGACCCCAGCCTGGCCGGCCAGGAGGCCGGTTGGCTCGGGCAGGGGCCCGGCCTTGCCCCGGCCTGGGCTCGGCTTGGGCCGGCCCGAGGCCGGCCGCTTCGGCCACACCCCCGGCCTGGGCTGGTCCGGGGCTGGCCACAAGGCCGGCCTCTTCGGGCTGCCCCCCGGCCTTGAGCCCGGCCTGGCCGGTTTGGAGGCCGGCCTCACTGGCTTTTTCTTTTTCTTTTTGGAGCTGAAATAAATGTAAAACAATTCATAACTATTTGAAAAATGCTCCAAATTTGACAAATCCAATATCAAGTTGCTCAGGAAAACAAACTCTACAAGATGGAATCATTGTAACCTTTTTTTGAAATTAGTTTCTTGCTGTTCATTTAAGAATTCCTAAAATGGTATAAACAATACCTAATTAGGAAAATTCATAACTTATTAAATATTAACCCAAAAATTATGAATAAGATATCAATGTGATCAACACTTCAAATGCAATCAAACCATGCTAATATCACATGATGATCACAAATATTTATTTGATGTTATTCATAATTTGTCTAAAAGATTTAAATCCACTTAATTATTTAATTTGTTATTTATTCATCTGTGCTCCGAGAATTACAAATAAAGTACCAAAATGATCGGAATAACAAACCATATCCATTCATGTCATGTTCATGCATAATTGATCCACTTCTCTAATAATTTGATAATTTATAAAGAATGTGGGCACTAAGATAAATATGGGGTTGTTTCCAAATAATTGCACTAATTATTTGGCTCCCCATTTAATGTTGCTATTTAAATTATATAATGATATCCTTGCATGAAATTGACATGTCATCATGTGATTGAGCATTGCACTTGTCCTCGTGTGATTTATTTGTTCTTTGTGTTATTTTTGGGTATCGATAGATTCCGGAGTTGAGGTCACCCCGACCTATCCCGACGAGCCGTACTACACGCCCCGGCAGCAAGGCAAGAGATAACCTAACCTTCTTGGCATACTAGCATCCTATGATTTTATCAACTTATTTTATCCACCATAATATTGCATGCGATTCAAATGTCATTTTTGATCAAGACATAGAGTATCCTATGAATGCATGTTTTTCCCCGAGCCAATCACATGTATCCCTGCCTATGAACCTTAGTGTTGATGTGTTGGCCGGAGACAAGGTTTTAATTATTGTATTCATATGCTTAGCTATGCTTAGCCATGCTTAGTTAAATGCTAGTTATGTCCGTTGTTTAATTCCATAATAAATTGCTAAGAAGGCTTGGGTGAGTTGCCATCGGGGATGGTGTTTTGCCTCACTCTTGCCCCTAGGTGCGAGTTCTTGTCTCTAGACTCAAGATCGAGCGTGCTGCCATTGGTGGGTGTATGGGCGCCTCACTGACCAAATAATTTGTGAGGGGCTTGTCAAGGGTCCTCTAGTTTGCTATTTCCATTTGCGCGTGAGTGTGTGGGTGGAAAAAGGAACGAGGATGGTGGGTTTAGGATGTGGCCGCGGGGCAGGGCGTTGGAGGCGCTGAACCTGTCCTTCCGCACACTGATGGCCCTTGAGTAAGCCTCATGCTTTGTAAAGGTCTAACCGCGCCCGCTCGCCGGCCTTCCCCGGAAGAGGGCCAATGAGGTGAGCCGGACGGTACCAATGGGTAAAATAGTACACCCCTGCAGGGTTTAATCTTTTCGAAAAGCCGTGTCCGTGGTTATGGACGACTTGGGAACGGATATACGAGACCATAGAGAATCTTAACTTTAATTAATTAATTTGGCAGCTAAAGGTTGCAACTCAACGTGTGTGTGAAAGGTTCATTTCCTCGAGGGTGATTCGAGGGAGTGCCTTTGGTGGAGATGAGAGGTGTGTATGGCTACGAGTAGGTTCGACGAGAACCGAAGATGAAATGTTATCCTCTTATCAACTTTATGAAAAATATTCTGAGTAGACGATGCCTTGTGTCCTTTATATCTTTTAAATGGAAAACCAGCTTTATGTAAAATAGCTACATATATAGTTTAGAGCCTCCGTCAGTCATTGGGCCTATATCGCCCTACTAAACTTGCGAGTACATCGTACTCAGTCTCTCTTTGCTGCCTTTATATTTGTATTTCAGAGGAGGACGACACCGAGCAGCTAGGTGGGTTCTACGTGGACATCGACTAGTAGTCCGGGGTTCCCAGGTGGCAGCTTGGGACCGTGGAACAAGCTGGCTGGGATCTTTTATTTGTAGGCCTCTTAGGCCATATATTTGCTTCTTGTTGTTAGACAACACTACCCGCTTCCGCTTGATGAATTGTTGGATCTGTGATCCTTTTGATGTGTAATATTTGTATCTTCTCTTATATGAGTTGCTATATGTTTTTGTGTCGTAGAGTCTGCAATGTGCCAGTTGTTCCACAAGTCTCGGTCTCTTTACTATACGTGAAAGCGATGTCTGAGCTTATGGCATGATCGAGGTGTTGTGTGCCGATGATCTATTCCGAGCACACCTGCCAATGAGTTTTGGTCTGGGATTGGTAAACCCAGTAACCCTTGATTGTGTAGCATGACCGGTTACACAACATTTCACTGTATAGTTCTGGGGTCGGGGCGCTACAAAGGGCTTGTTGCCTGTTGGGTGCATTGTGTACCCTAGACGGTTTGGAGGTGCCGCAAAGACTTCGAGTTGTGAAGCTTCGGCACGAGTTTGGGAGCCCCCAATTGAGTTGTGGGTGTGTGCCCCAAGAACGGTGTAAAAGGGCTCCGGAATCTGCCTCGAAGGATTCCGATAGTGGAAGGTGAACCAAACCTTTGGGTGCGGTTCATCGGAGAATAGGGTGAGGCCTTTGTGGCATCTTGAGTAGGCCTCTTGTGGCGAGCTCACACCCCTCCAACGAGACGTACTCGCTTAACAAGGAGGAACTCGGGAATATATCCTCGTCTCCGCGTGCCTCGGTTATTTCTATACCCGAGCTTTTACTTATGCAATTTACATTGTGATAGCCTTCGTGCTTGAAGTTATATATCTTGCTATCACCTTGTTGCTTACTTTGCTTAGCATAAGTTGTTGGTGCACATAGGTGAGTCTAGTAATTAGGTTGTTGGCTTGTTAATTTAAACACATAGTTTTATTCCGCAATTATCAAGCCATTAAATAGAAAAAGTTTTAATCGCCTATTCACCCCCCCTCTAGGCGACATCTCGGGCATAGCTTGTTCTTTCAATTGGTATCAGAGCCTCGCCTCTCTTGTTTGGCTTTACCGCCTAGAGAGCAAAGATGTCGTCTAGGGATTTAGTGCAGAATTCCTTGTTTAGATTTAATGGCACAAATTTTAATGTTTGGAAAACTCATATGCTTAGTCACTTACGGGTCTTGGACCCCAATATTGAGCGTATCTTAGATATAGGTTTTTCTCCTCCAAAGGATTATGAAAGTACGACTTTGGAGGATGAGAAAAACTTATATCTAGATGCTCTAGCATCTAATGAGTTTTGCAAATTTGTGAGTGTTGTAGTTTTTGAGTCAATCATGCCTCTCCGGGACACTCATGAATTATGGACAAAGCTTCAAGACAAATATGGCAAGTCCAACACCTTCGAGGATGATTGCTCACCCTCCACCTCCGGCCGTGACGAGCTCTCGTCTTCATCTACTTCACCAAAATGTGGTGAGCCACAAACCAATGTAATGGTGAGTAGTGATAGGCTTTGCAATATTGATAGTGAGCTCTTTTATGATGATCTTTTATCGCTATCTTGTTGTAATGCCTCATCTTTGGACTTAAACTCTTCTAGCACTATAAATGTCATACATGCTAGTGTTGATAGTCCTCGCATACCATCCAAAAATTGCTTAGAAAAATCTAATGATGATATGCTTGCTTTATCTTGTTCCAATGATAAAAATGCTTGTGTTCCCTCTAACTCTTGCATGAATATTAATGTATAGAAAACCCAATTAATTGTGGAACAAGATTTGAACTTGAGTAGTTCAAAAATTAATTATTCTTCTTCATCCACCTCTCATTGTCTTATGGCTAAATCTTCTTCTAGTAATGACAATGATGATAATGATAAGAATGATGAAGAAGATGATATGGAAAAAGTTAATGCCCTTCTTCAAAATAAAGGTCTAATGATTTTTAAAACCCTTCGTAGCAATAAAAGTGCCCAAGCTAACCTCTTTGAAATCATGAGCACTCTTATTGAGCGTGGGGAAACTATTGAGGCCTTGGAAGCAAGCCTTGAAGAAAATGGTAAGATCGAAAGAGATGATGCCATGGAGAAAGCATCGTTAGAAGATGCTCTTGAGGAAGAGCAAGAGACTCGTGCTTCTCTTGAGGAGAAACTAGATTCTATTGAGGAGTCTCATAATGAAATAATTGCTAAAATCATTAAAGAACGTGACCATGCCATTGCTAAATATAAGGTCACGAAAAATGAAAATGCAAAATTAAATGAAGAGCTTGCTAAGATTTCTTCTTCCATCCCTAATGTCAATGATGCTTGTGCTACTAACTCAATTTCTTGTGAAGCATCTATGTCGAAGGAGAATGTTGAGCTAAGGGCTCAACTTGAGTTGCTAACTAGCAAGTATGAGAAGTTGGAAGCAAGTCATGAAAAGCTATCTAGATGTAATGATGATCTTCTAGCATCCCATGGGAAGTTGGAAGAAAATCATGAAAAGCTATCTAGCTCTAATGATGAACTTCTTGCATCCTATGCTTGTCTTAAGTTAGCTCATGAGGCCCTCACCACCAAGGTAACATCTTGTGCGCCTTATGTGGAGGATAGCACAACCGTAACAAAAAATGCTATATTGCCATGTGCTAGTCCTAGTAGTTCATCCACTAAAAATGTTGGTACATCATGGGATTGTTGCTCTAACAATGATGCATCTACCTCCTCCAGTTCTTGTGTTATCACTAACCATGTAGAGAAAAGAGGAAAGCTCAAGGCCCAAGCCACTTCTATGAAGAAAGGCTTGGAAAAGCGTCATGAAGGGAAGCGCACACTTGAAAACATGTTGAGTGTGCAACAATCCCCCATTGACAAGAGTGGACTTGGATTCAACTCCAACAACAAGAACAAGTCCAAGGTTGAGAAGAAGAAGAAGGGCCAAGTTCAAATCAAGAATCCGGCCAACATCATTTGCTTCAAGTGCAAGCTATAAGGGCACCATGTTCGTGATTGCCCAATGAAGAAGAAGAAGCCTCTTAGTGAGAAGCAACTAGGGAAGCGGCCTCTTGTTCAATCTCGTGCTCAACCACGAGTTGAACAAAGGCCACCTCCTAAGAATACTGAAGTCAATGCTCTTCAAGTGGAGGAGCCTATTATAAAGAAGAAGAGTCGGTGTTGCTACCTTTGCCGTGGCAAAGGTCATTTTGCTTCTTCATGCACTATCGGTACGTCTTCCTCTCCTATCATAATTGATGATGAATATTATCTTAGGAAGGATAGAGTTGGCAATGTGTTTGCCAAGTATGTGGGAGCTCAAAGTGGTGGCATGAAAAGCACTATTTGGGTTCCCAAGCCTATTGTGACTAACCTCTTCGGACCCAACTTGGTTGGGGACCAACAAGCTTCAACTTGATCAATAGGTGCTTGTGGAGGACATTGGTGACTTGGCTATTTTTGAAGAATTAAGGGATCTTTTCATGGGTTTATCTCTCCAGCCAAGTCAATTGGATTACCACATATCTATCTCATATCCAATGCTCCTCCTTGCGGTAACTTGTATTTAATTCATATATTCATTGAAAGTTGCTTGCTCCCTTGCATGTGTTAGTTTTGTTCCTAGCATGTGCTTGTATATGATATGCTACTTTCCTACTTGTCTTGTTATTCAAGGTTGTGTATGTTAAGTTGTGTATCATATATGTGTAACTTCGTGTTGAGCTTTATTGGATCTTGTGTTGATTTCAATTGGCTCTTTGAGATATTAATGGACTATCCCATTTTGGGGGAGTGATGTGCTTTGTGCACCTCACAAACCTAAAAATGTGTGTACATGAGGCACACCACCTAGTATTGATATATCAATATTATCTAGCTACTATGTGGTATGTCATCTTCATGAGAAATTCAAATTCTACAATGTCCATTAATTTCTCTAGTTGGTCTTATTTGCCTCTTGTTTAAAAATAAATGAATTATCACATTATGGGGGAGTAATAAGCTATGTGCATATTACAATCCCACAAAGTGTGAACATTTGAGGTTTGCCAATTAGATTTGATATTGTAAATTATCTTTTTCCTATGTGGCATGTGTGCTCAAACAAGTTCCAATTTTCCTCTGTGGTTACCCTTTGGTTCTTGTTTGTGTGAGTTTGCTTGGTGTGGCCTTTCTCTAATATCCATTTCCATATATTATGTGAGAAATTATTTGTTTCATTTTATTCTAACCATGGCTTTGCCGGTTAGTTCGAATAATTGAAACTACCAACAAACCTTATTCAATATGGCGCTTTATTGCTTATCTCTTGCCATATGCTTATTTGTTGTGAAGTTGGTCTTGAACATCATTCCTTTATACCACTGAGAAATATCTCTATATACTCCTTGTCCATGACAAGTGATACTAGTAATTGTGGTGGACTTTGTAGACCATCTTCACATTGGCTCTTGCGTTGATTTGCTTTATCTATTGCCTTCCTTGCCTTTTGAATGGATCCTATTTTTCAATTGGTAGTTTTTAGTGTTGTAAATAAAATATGGAGAGTAATGATCCCTTGTGCATGCATTTTGTATTCAAATGCAAATATCAAAGATAATGCATGAATATTGGGGGAGCATTCCTTTTTATTTAGAACACTAACCTATCTATCAATTTTTGATCCTTTCAATTGGCATTTGATTCTTTATCTTGTGTTGGTACCTTCAATTGGTATTAATTGGAATTTAATATCTTCTCCATAGATATTTGTTCCAACTGATATTTATTGTGGGAGTCTTGATACCTTTTTGCTTTATTTTACTTTACTTGATTTCGGTCAAGTATCACCCTCTACTTGGTATCCTTTCTCCTAGTTGATATTTTTTGTTTTAATTGGTACCTTATTTTCATTTGGTGTCTTATCGATCATTTGTTGTGTTGATTTGATTCCTTTTGATATCACACTTCATGTGTTGATGTGTTTCGGAATCAATCATTTGTTGATTTGATTTTTCCTCAATCATGTGTTGATTTGGATTTGATATAATTTGGACAACCTTTTTGTGTCACACCTTGGCGTGCTCTCTTTTTGGTTTACTTAGTGTTTTCGTCCAAATTATGTCTCGTTCGGTTCTAGAAAGCCTTTGCATGCTCGGTTACTAATTTATATTATTTTAGCATGCTTATCTTTCTTGATCCAATATATAGGATATGCTCCACCGAATCCTAAATCGGCTAAGATGTGCATGAAATTCAATTTCATATCTATATGCACATATTTATGTGGAGTATGTCCTATATATTGTAGTTGATCTAACTACTATGGAACCCAATGAGTTTGGGAACCATTTTGTACTCTAATTGTGTTTTAGGTACAATGGAGATGCATTGGATGCTTGCCTCATTTATAAGGAAGGTGTTCTCACCGTGTGATTGTCGGAGTCAAGCTTTGATGACAAACCAACTCTCATCATCTTCATCGTCAATGCATCTCGGTAACAAGTATCCATCTCATGCATACCTTTCTAGTTTTCAACCTTGTGTAGGTTGCCTCTTGGCATGAAATCTCTTATATGCAATTGTTGTGGTTTTGGCCGTTTCCTTCGCTTCATATATCTTTGTGATATGTGTGTTGAATTTGCAAAAACCTTTTCTTCAATTGATATTATTTCCTTGTGATACTTGTTGCCTAACTCAAAGCATCTCCACTATCTCTTGTTCCCTTAGTGATATGTGTGATGCATTTGATATATTTGAAGTTCATTCATATACGATGAGATAAATTTGAGCTATGTGCTATGCTTTTAAGCAACAATCTCGTTTGTATATTTATGACTTCCTTTTGGATACCTTGTTCTCTTTTTCCCGAACCATCTCATATGTGAAAGTTGCTTTGTGGATGTATATCATCTATGGTTTGTCTACTTAGAAACCTATACATATGAGAGAGGTCACCTTTTAGTTGGTATCCTAATTCTTTTGAGCTACCGTGTTTTCATTTATAATTCTTTGGTGGCTCCAAATTTATCTCATGAGTGCTTGTCTCCTTGTTTATTGGTATCTTTTCTCACTCATGTATTTGTTTAAGATCTTTCACCTCATGCTTACTATGGCGAGCATGTTGAATTTTATTGGCTAAATGCTCTCACGAGCTTTTGGCATTTTCAATTGGTTTTAGTTTCCAATTGGTATCCCTAAGCTTGTGAACATACCTTTTAAAGATCTTCTCTTTATCTCGGTTGGGCCTACCTTATGTTGAATCTTTGAAAATTGGTATCTCCCTATGGCTCAACCACATCTTTGGTGCAAGTGCTATGATATGCACTCTTGCACTTGTTGCGTGTTCTAGATGATTTTGGGGGAGGGAGGATGCCATTTTTGTGCACTTCTCCATTGTGCATGAACATTGGGGAGCTTCTCCGTTTTTATTTAGAACTCTCGCTTTGGATCTTTTTGATTGCTTTTCTCCTTTGTGGAGATGTTTAAAATGATTTCATCCTTTTTGCAATCTTTTGATCCTCAATATAGTTTGATTTCCTCTAATTTATTCGTTAATAGGGATTGCCATCACCTTTATGGAGGAACTCACATTATATTAGCTGTCTAAATTTTTCTTTCCATTTCGGCAATCGATGCCAATGGGGGAGAAGTTTAGAGGGTTTAAGGGAATTTGGGTTTTATGCTTTTCTTGCATTTGCCTTTAATGCGCTTTGCATCCTTGCTTGTTTGTCGTGCAAGGTTGCTTTATTCTTTATATAAACCCTCTTAAAAGGGATTGTCATCAATTACCAAAATGGGGGAGATTGAAAGTGCATGGTTGCCCCCATGCATGGTTTTGGTAATTAATGACAATCTTTATGGACTAATATTTGTATTGAGCTATATTTGTAGGTTGTCCATTAGCTTGCTTGTTCTCCATTTGTTGGAGTCAAGGTTAAGGGAAGAAGAAAAGTTTGTGTTGATCAAGGCTTTGTGCGGGTTGATCTTCACTCAAGGCCAAGTGAAGATATGCCGAAGAGAGCGTCTCCCATCTTGGTGTATGGGGGAGCATCAAGTGAATCTTCACCGAGCGAAGCGCAATGAAAAAAGGTGGTGCATCTTGAGGAGTTGAAGATCGTCTTCATCGACCTCAAGTGGTTTAAGCGCAAGGCAAAGGTATGATCTTGATAGGGTTCTATTTTACCGGTCTCGTGATGTTTAGCGAGAGACCGGATTATAGGATAGGTAACCGTACTATCAAGAGGGGCTCTCGACCGAGTAACTTGATCGTATCGTTCGTGGAGAGCTCAACCCTTTGCATCCTTGCATCTTTGAAATCATCTTTGTTGGTTCTTATTTGACTCTTATCGTGGTGTGGTCTTGGTGCTTGTCGTGCGTGTTATGACAAGGCTAAGATCACCAAAAATGGTTTGCATATGCGTCTTCTTTTTGCATCTTCGGTATTGGAGATTTTGCCAGTTCATCCTTTTGGAAGGTTTTACCTTTCCAACCCTTTGCAAAATCTCCTTTGCTAGTTTACCTTTTTCAAAGGTTGCTTTTGTCGTCCTCTTTCCAACAAAATTGGTTTTGCTTCATTCGGACTTCAATTGCAAAATAAACGGTTTTTCGGTTTGCAAAAAAGAGCTTTTAAACTCTCCCCATTTGGTTTTATAATATCTTGTTGGACTAGGATGTTTCTCTGCATAATTTTGTTGTGCTCATTGTGACGATTCCAACAAGTCCAAGATTATCGAAAACGGAGTTCATTTGCAAAAGTTATGGGGCTTTGGTTTTTCTGTTGGATCTACACCGGAGTCTCCGGTCCTCTGGACCCGGAGTCTCCGGCCCCTGGTTTTTCGCTGCCGAACGTCTTTGGTGTAGTGCGTCTCTGGACTCGGTCCGGAGGTAACCCGGAGATGGGGCGGAGTCTCTGGCCCCACCGGAGTCTCCAGCCCAAGGGACCCGGAATCTCCGGCCCTATGCTTTTTCGGCGCCCAGCGACCTTTTGTTGTGAGGCTCTGTTGCCTGTCCGGAGATTCACCGGAGATGGTCCGGATTCTCCGGCCCTGGCCGGAGTCTCCGGTCCATAGGACCCGGAATCTCCAGTCCTTAGTTTTTTCCTGCGTTTTGCCCAAGTGTGGTGCGCCTCTGGTGCCAGACCGGAAGCTGTCCGGAGGCAGGCCGGAATCTCCGGCCCAGGCCGGAGTCTCCGGTCTGAGTGGCCTCCAACGGCTAGTTTTTCAGGGGACCTATAAAAGGCCCCCTTCTTCCCCTTTTGCCCTAAGGTTTTTGGCTGCACGAATTTCACTCTCTCTCCCTCCATTGTTGACCTTGGAAAACCTTGCCCTCTCCAAATCCCTCCAATGATTCTTGCCCAAACTTAGGGATTCAAGAGAGGAGATCTAGATCTACCATTCCACCAATTAAAATCTCCTCTAAGTGAGGGGAACCTAGTGGATCTAGTTCTTGGAGTTCTTTTGTCATTCTCCCCCCTTGTTCTTCCTCTCTTATCCCCCCAAAGCATTTGTTGCTTGGTTGGAATTTGAGAGTGAAGGATTTGACCACTTTGTGTGTTCTTGTCTTTTGCATTTGTTGCATCGGGTTGCTCTCCCCGCGAAGATTCGTGGAAAGTGAAGGTTGAAGAGCTTGTTACTCTTGGGTGCATTGTGTTCCCAAGGGCTTGTTGCCTGTTGGGTGCATTGTGTAACCTAGACGGTTTGGAGGTGCCGCAAAGACTTCGAGTTGTGAAGCTTCGGCACGAGTTTGGGAGCCCCCAATTGAGTTGTGGGTGTGTGCCCCAAGAACGGTGTAAAAGGGCTCCGGAATCCGCCTCGAAGGATTCCGATAGTGGAAGGTGAACCAAACCTTTAGGTGCGGTTCATCGGAGAATAGGGTGAGGCCTTTGTGGCATCTTGAGTAGGCCTCTTGTGGCGAGCTCACACCCCTCCAACGAGACGTACTCCCTTAACAAGGAGGAACTCGGGAATATATCCTCGTCTCCGCGTGTCTCGGTTATTTCTATACCCGAGCTTTTACTTATGCAATTTACGTTGTGATAGCCTTCGTGCTTGGAGTTATATATCTTGCTATCCCTTGTTGCTTGCTTTGTTTAGCATAAGTTGTTGGCGCACATAGATGAGCCTAGTAATTAGGTTGTTGGTTTGTTAATTTAAACACATAGTTTTATTCCGCAATTATCAAGCCATTAAATAGAAAAAGTTTTAATCGCCTATTCACCCCCCCTCTAGGAGACATCGCGGGCATAGCTTGTTCTTTCACCGAAGCCGTTCTCGCATCGGCTAAGTCCACCTCGGAGCTTCGGCCGGACTTTCAAGGTGGGTCAGACTTAGCTAGGTGGTTCCCTAGACTAGAGTTGTAGTGAAGGAAAGTGTTCTGTTCTGTTTCCTCAAATATTCATGTCCTCTGCTCCTTTGTAATGGCTTGAACCTCTGAATCCATGGCTTGTAGTTCAAATCGAGGAACAATAGATCTGTGGAACTAGTGTGCTGCTAACAGTGTCTCTCGTACAGGGAGTGGAATGCTGAGAATCATTTGAATGTACACTCTAGAGTGTACAGAGATTGAGTGAACAAAAGGTTCACTCAATGGTTCAAATTTTAAAAATATTCATATCTAAAAAATGTTCATTTTAAAAAAAAGGTTCGGATTTTGGGTGAACAAAAAAAAAAGAAAACAGAAAAAAAAACGAAAATGAAAAAATACGGCAGCGGCAGACGAGCCGGTACTCCAACTTGCTTAGAGCGAGATATAGTGGTTGTGGTCTTGCTTGGATTACAGGTTTAGGACGGCTTCACCTCCTCGCCTTTGTTTCCTTTCTATAGAAGAGGTAGATGCTTTATCGAAGGAAATAAGAAAAAAAGAGTATGTTGCTACTCTTTTGAAAGAAAAAAGAATAGGAATTCCCGAAGTAATGTCTAAACCCAAGGATTTCACAAATCAAAGATAAAGGGTTCCAGAACAAGCAAACATAATTTTCAATTATCTCAACAACAGAACTGGATCAAAATAAGGAAGTTGTTATTATATATGATAAGTTAACACGGTTCAGTATTAAACCATGGATTTGATTTACCAAATCCTTCATTATTGTATATACTAGCTAAGTGCCCGTGCGTTGCTACGGAGCACACATATAAATGATTTTGAATCATAAATTCATATGGAGCGAAATGTTTGACGATGCATCATCAAATCTACATTGTCATCATGTCATGACACATATTTGTCTTTTTGAACTTAGGTAAATCCTTGCCGTTAGAACCCCCTATGAGAGAAAGAGTGAGAGTTGATCAATGCCCATACTTTGCTACGGAATAAAATAAAGACACATTGATCAAAACAATAGTTGAGTTCAAAAATATGAGTCGAATATGATGGGCCATAATTTGCATTCATATAGCAACAAATACAATACTTTCCTCGCATGTCGTCATGTGTCCTTAACAATCCTCTTGCAAAAAAACAAGTTCATCTTTCTCCATGCATGTCATCTCTTCAAAAGTCAGACATCTTACCATATCATTGCTTTGTGACCTTTTAAACTCTAGAAAATATATGAAATGTTCCCCACCCTGAACTCTAGCAAGTACATGAAATGTTCCCCACTACACAATCGTCCACTCCCTCGCATAGTTATTTCACCAGGAGATAGTACATATTATAGATGAATTATTTCATTACCGTGTAACCACCAAGAAGTAAAACATATACAAATTAACAACAAACTGAATCATCACCACGTGGATAGGATTCAACTTGATAATTGAACTTCCGGTTAGGTGTGTTAAAAAAAACAGAGACCGCTAAATATTCTACAGACACAGTGGAGTTTAATTTATAGAAAAAATAAATGAGGAATGAACATCCAAATATAGGAATATGCATCGATGCATAGCTTCAAGATCCAGAATTTTCGTACCGAATCTATACAAGAATTGATATATCATCCAAAGAAAACAAAAAAGTTAGCTTTCATATTTTCAAATTCAACAAGATGAGTACCAACTTCATTTCAGAAAACCTGATCAATATAATGGGTAGTGTCTCCTAGGAGCAATGTTTAAAGTATGGGATTTAAAAAAATGTGTGGCAATAGGAATATGAAGCTCCGCATCATGTTCCCTTTGTGTGCTGCCTTTCATCCTTGCGACATCAATAGGGCTACATGAATGCAAAATTAGTTAAAGAAAACTCACAAGACTGAAATATGACTTTATTTAGCCCTCACAAAATTAGTTAAAATGGGTGAAAGGAATCTATACGAATAAATTTACAACGGGCAATCCTTGTATGACACTGGGTATAGATGCATCGAAATTACTAACTACCTTATAGTATAACGACATGAGGAATGTGCACACAGCTACAAACAATTTCAGGTTTTCGCTCATACAAGGATCAAATTAAATAGTTAATATATCAAAACATATGGATTAGTAGGTTCACATATAAGTTTTCAAACATCACTGAAAAAGCATGCACTCACAATGTCGTAAACGCTCTAAAAAATAGCAAGTAGGCCTCACCTTGCATGCATAGCAACAATATTAAAAGTAGCATCCGAACATGTGCAAGAGAAGAGAAAAGAGCGTAGATCAGACATGCAGCAGTAAATATTAAGGATTGAAGAAACTTTATCTTTTGTCTCACTTGCTTGAGAGTAACCTATAATAAAAACATCAAGTAATTAGCATATCTTGGCCGGACCTATCTGACTCACCTCCATGTCCATGATCCTGATGCTGCTACTGCAGATGTACGTGTAGACTTTGGCATTTTTTTCTCCTTATGAAATTGGCTGCAAGATCTGCAACCACACATTGAATATGCTATAAATCGTGACCTACGCAAGGGACTTTTGTGTAAGCGGAACATTCAGATTCCAGTCTGGAATTTGTACATTATATGAATCTACGATGATCTAATGGAAAAGGAGACAACAAAGGTGGTCATATGCTGCTCAACTTCTGATACAGAAATAGCCTCCTGACCCCAGCATGATATGACCCTACAGATCGACAAAAAATTCAGTATGTATGAAGGCAAACTGAAATGCAGACTAATGCACCTGAGGGAGATAAAATCTTGGTGGCATGGCAAAATCCCCTGATAAAAAACCTGAAACATACATCTATATATCTCGAAAAACCTGAATCTTGGTGGCATGGAAGAATCTCGAAAAAGAGACATTGGAATGAAAATCTGAAACGTACATCTATATATCCAAATAGCTAGAAAATTAATGCGTTACAAGCATACTGCATTTTCAAGGATTTCAGAAAATAAGCATATCAATTAGGTTAGTCAAATACTGCTAGATATGTGGCCAAATATGCAAAAGGATCCTCCATATAGCAAAGTATGTGTCAAGTTGAAGGCCAGAGAATCGGACTCATTCCTGGCTAGGCGGACAATGTTCATTAATTGAGGACATCAAAATTCGACAACAATGAACAATATAAGTGGGAGAGGCCAGTAATTAAACATATGAAAGCAAACTAAACCATAAGGGAGATTACCTCCTGCGAAGTGCTCAGAAGTGCAGCCATCTCGCCCATGGCTGGCTACAACCAGTCCGGCGGCTCGGCTGCAGACAACATCTTCACCAAGATGGTATCGCCTCTAAGCCACATCGTTGCAGCTCGACTCCTTGCCACCAATTTGATCAGCAAAAATCAGCCTAACCAGTTGCGGTCTAAAGAGGCCTAGGCAGTGAGGGGAGGGGATTGATCTGGGCGTTGTTCGGCGGCGGCGGTAGGTAGGGGCGTCGATGGAGGCGGTAGTGGTCGTGGTGGCGTCGACGACTGGAGGGCTTCGGCGAGCAGCCACGTGCGGAGGCGTTGAAGCCGGGTGCGTGGGAGGTCTATAGGTAGCGGGAGGCGACGGATGGCAGGACCGCGGCTTGGGGTTGGGGATTTGGCGGCCGTGGTTCCGTTGCTCCTACCGGAGGAGGGAGGTGGCAGCGTGGTGCCATAGGAGATCAACCGAGTGGCGGCGGGTCAGAGCCAGGGAAGAATGAACCCTAGACGCGGCTTCTGTCGGGACCTAATATGTTAGAACTTAGAAGAGATGAATCGATGGGCCGGCCGTAGATGGGCTTAGTTGACGATGGTCTGTGGTGCGCGATCGGCAGACGCGGAATTAGCGATGGTCTGGAGGCAATCCCTATTTGCCGCCTTTTGCGGCGCGGGGGGCTGGCGCCGCGCACCCCGCGCCACAATGGGCCGGCCCATGTCACGTTTTTCCTGTTTTCTTCCTTTTCTTTTCTTTGCATTTTTCCGTTTTTCTTCTTTATCTTACTTTATGATTTTTATCTTTTTATTTCTGTTTCTTTTACGTTGTGTTTTTGTTCTCGTTTAATAATTCCTTTTTTATTTCTTTTTTACGTTGTCATTTTTTGTCAATTTGCATATAATTTTAAAAAGTCATTTACAATAAATGTGTAAATTTGAAAATTATCTATTCTTAAAAAATGTTCAAATTATTAAAATTTATAAATTTTGAAAATGTTCATTTAAAAAAATGTTCTAATTTTCAAATTATTCCTTTTTGTTTTTCTTTTTTCGTTTATTTCTTTTTTCGTTTTTTTCTTTTTCCTTTTTCATTTCTTTTTTGTTTTCTTTTCTGTTTCTTTCATTTTTCTTTTTCGTTTTTGTTTCTTCCATTTTTCTTTTTTAGTTCAGATTTTGAATTTGTTCAAATTCAAATTACGTTTAGATTTTGAATTTTTTCAAATACGAAATGATTTAGTTTCAAATTTATTAAGATTTAAAATTTGTTCATATTTCAAATTCGTTCAGTTTTTCATTTCTTTTTTCGTCACTTCTATATGATTTTGAAAATTTTACTTTATTTACCGATCTTTCATGTTCACTTTTAAATCATTCAAAATAATTTCCGTTCACCGCCATTTTCTGTTCACTTTTAAAATCGTTCAAAAATAAATTTCGTTCACCGCCATTTTCTGTTCACTTTTTAAAACCGTTCAAATGAGGTCAATATTCTAATTGAAAAAAATTCAATTTAAAATAAATGTTCTACCATACCTTTTCTGTTCACTTTTTAAAATCGTTCAAAAATTGATTTTGTTCACCGATCTTTCCTGTTCACTTTTAAATCGTTCAAAATAGTTTCGTTCACCGACATTTATGTTTACTTTTTAAAATCGTTCAAAAATAAATTTTGTTCACCTTCATTTTCTGTTCAATTTTTAAAACCATTCAAATTTGTTCATTTTTTCGTTTCTTTTTTTTTCTTTCTTCGTCACTTGTATATGATTTTGAGAAATTTATTTTTTTCATCGATCTTTCCTATTCGCTTTTAAATCGTTCAAATAGTTTCCGTTCACCGCCAATTTTCTGTTCACTTTTAAAATCGTTCAAAAATAAATTTCGTTCATAATAAATTTTCTGTTCGCTTTTAAATCGTTGTAAAATAAATTTCGTTCACCGCCATTTTTTGTTCACTTTTAAAATCGTTCAAAAATAAATTTCGTTCACAATAAATTTATTTTCTTCACCGACCTTTCCTGTTCACTTTTAAATCGTTCAAACTATTTTTCGTTCACCGCCATTTTCTATTCACTTTTAAAATCATTCAAAAATAAATTTCGTTCACAATAAATTTTCTGTTCACTTTTAAATCATTTAAAATAAATTTCGTTCACCTTCATTTTCTGTTCACTATTTAAAATCGTTCAAAAATAAATTTTGTTCAATGTCCTTTTCTGTTCACTTTTAAAACCATTCAAAATAGTTTTCGTTCCCGTCATTATGTTCATTTTATTAAATTGTTCAAAAATAAATTTCGTTCCCTGTCATTTTCTGTTCACTTTTTAAAACCGTTCAAATGAGGTCAATATTCTAATTGAAAAAAGCTCAATATAAAATATATGTTTTTAGTATACTTTTTCAATGCGAAACATGCTTCTATTTTGCGAAACATGCGTCTATAAATAGTTTCCAGTAAAATTGTTCAAAAATATTTTCTATTCAAATACCTATTTTCTGGATGAAGATCGATCGGAAGTGGCCACCATTCTGAGGGAGGTCAAGGAGATGAGTAGAGGTTTCGCTAGCTTTCATTTACTTTTTGTTCATAGAACAGCTAATGTTGCTGCTCACCTGTGTGCAAGAAGTGCGTCCGCTTCTAGGCAAAGGTGCATTTGGGTGAACATGACCCCAAGCTTCCTTTCTGATTGCCTACAGTATGATTGTAACCCTACAATTCCTATTATATAAAATGCTCCTGATTCACACCAAAAAAAAGATGAGAACCAGATGGGACAGTGCGGGCGTTGCGCGTTGTCAGCACGAGGCGACTGGTCGGAACAGAAACGTTTTCCACACTGGTTTAAACAGTCGAACGGAGAAATATGGGCCGAGCCCATCTGTCGTACAGGGTATGCGGCGACGCCCTGTTTTGCCGCTAAGAGCGGCCAACAGGAGCTCCCTGGTCTGGAGGCAGACCATCGTCTGGAGCGACGTACGGACTCCTATATTATAGTGGAGAAGATACTCTTTGATAGATATAGCGCAACCCAAATCAATCCCTAATCCTTATTTGACAAGTTATTAATAGGCCCCTTTCTTATTTCGCTCATTTTGTACTAATTTAGTACAAACTTTATACTAAGTGAGCGACACTTTTTATAAATCGGAGAAGTAATAAAATTCTCTGTTGACAGCAATCTATGCTTCACAGTAGTATATATTTTGTATATCGAAGTCCTAGATAGGAAAGTAGAGTAGGCACAGATCCTCCACAAAAGGAAAAATGTATATGAAAAAAAGATTGATTGAATTTTCCCCAACGGACTCATTCCATGAGTAAACGATTGAATGGGATTCGCTTGGGCAACGAAATAAAGTCCTGGTCCCCTATTCTCTCTTATTGAATTAACTAATTAATTTTCTCTTTACTTTTGGATTTTTGGATATTTTTTTGGATTTGATTTGGCATTATTCAACAAGAAAAAAAGAAAATATTTCGACAAATTCTTTTTTTTTTTTATTATGTGATAATTATGAGAACCAATCCTACTACTTCTCGTCCTGGGGTTTCTATGTTCGTGTTCCTCTGCTCATCCGTGATCGCTTGAACCTCTGAATCCATGGCTTGTAGTTCAAATCGAGGAGCAATATATCTGTGCAACTAGTCCTGGCCATGGGAATCCCGACCCGGTTGGCCCGCCCTAAAATTTTAGGGCATGGGCCTGTGTTTTGAGGCCCGTGGGCGGGCTAGGGCCTGCATTTTGAACCCAACAGATTGGTCGGGCCGGGTTTGGGCTTCACGTATGGGCGATTTAAGGAGAGGCCCGGCCCAAGGCCCACAGGCCCGTCTCTATTTTCCACCGATGGGTCGGGCTTGGGCCTGAAATCTAGACCCGATAGGCGGGTCGGGCCTGGGCATGGGCCTAGGTTTTCTAATGCGGGTTTTTTCAGGCCCGACCCGAAGCCCAGCCCGGCCCATGGCCAGGTCTATGTGGAACTAGTGTGCAGTGCTGCTAACAGTGTCTCTCGTACAGAGTAGAATACTGAGAATCAGTTGTAGTGTACACTGTAGAGTGTACAGAGATTGAGAAGAAATCTTTTATAGGAGTAGTTGGTTTCCAAATGGAAGAACCAAATTTTGGGCATATATCAACTTAGCAAGTTATACAACAGGGGGTGGCCGATGTGGGCACAGGCACCGACAAGGACAACAACAATTCCATACAAAGAAGCGAGAGAAAAAAAAAAGGTTACATTGCCGCGCAGTTTTCCACCGGAGCATCGTCTTTGTCAGCGAACCACGGAAGCCGGAGCGCGGCGGCGGCAGTGAGCCGCCGGTCGGGGTTGCAAGTGAGGAGCCCTTTGAGGACCCTGAATCCGTCCTCGGACAGCAGCTCCTCGGGGAACATCTCGCGCAGCCGGTTGCCCTGCCACCGCCCTTGCCGCCGCCGCCGCCGCTGCTCTCGACGCCACATCGGCACCATGTCGGCGACGAACGACGACTCGTAGTGCCTCCACGTCCTCTTCCCCGGCACGCGGAGGACGTCGTAGATCAGGCGCAGCTGCTCGGAGTCGCAGTTCTCGCGGAAGAGCACCTCCCCTGTGAGCAGCTCCCCCATCACGCAGCCCAGGGACCAGGCGTCGACGCCGGCGTCGTAGCCCGGCGTCTCCATCAGCATCTCCGACGTGTTAGACAAAATAATGTATGGCTTTTCCCTATCCGTATAGGTATAGAGTAGTACTCTACCCTAACCGGATCCTTCTTGTACACGCCACCACGGGGGCTTTTCCCGTGCCCTATAACACGTACCCGACACCCCCCAACAGGGGTATCGTTCTCTCCCTATTCAACATGGTATCAAGAGCCCTTCCTCTTCCCTTCTAGCTGCAGCCGCCGCCGATCTTCCTTGATCCGCCGTCGCCGCCAGGAAGCCCTTCCAAACTTGATCGCCGATCGCTCCACAAACCTACACCAAACAAACTCCTCAAACCCTACACCCGATCGGCTTCCTCTCTCCAACAAATCAAGACCTATACTCTAAAACCCTAGTTTCTTTCACCCACCCTTCCCTTCCCAATGTCGTCCTCCTCTACATCTCCCACCACGGCCATCATAGGTGCGCCGCCGGCCACCAAACTCACCCGGGAGAATTTTCTCTCATGGAAAGCGCAAATCCTGCCTTCGCTCCGTGGTGCCCGGGTCATGCCACTTCTTGAAGGAACAGATCTTGCTCCGTCCGAGGTCTTAGAGGCTGAAGATGATCAGACGAAGAAGAAGATCTCCATCCCCAACCCCGCCTATGATGTGTGGATCACCAAGGATCAACAGGTTGTCAGTTTTCTTGTCAATTCTCTCTCTGATGATGTACTTGCACACACATATGGTCTCGAGCATGCCGCTGATGTTTGGAGCGCCATCAACAACCTCTTCTCCACGCAATCCAAGGCCAGAGTTTCTTCCCTGCGTGGTGCCCTCACCAACACCAAAAAGCTCGACATGACTGCTCAACAATTTATCTCTAAGATGAAAGGTTTTGCTTCTGAACTTGCTGCTGCGGGCAAACCGGTCGATGATGACGAGCTCAAGGACTATATTCTCAATGGTCTTGATGGTACCTTTAACCCTTTAGTCGCCTCTGTTAATGCTGTTCCTTCTACAACTCTCAATGATTTATGCTCTCAACTACAATCCTTTGAGTACCGTGAAAATATGCTTGTGGCCACTGGTCAAGGTACAGGCACGTTCACATCATCTGTTAATGCTGCTCCTCGACGCCCAAACCCTAGCTATGATGGAGGTCAAGCCAAACCACCTCTCCTGCCACTACCAACTCCTTCCCAGCCGCCAGCCTTCAAACCACCACCACAACTCTATCAGCCTCCCCCACAGCCCTCCTACTATCCACCTCCACAACCCTATCAGCCTCTCCCACAAGCCTACTTTCCGCCACAACAACCCTACTATCAACCACCGCCACAACCCTACTATCAGCCGCAACGTTCCCCTCATCAGCCACAACCTCCACAACAGCGCCCGCCTCCGAATCGTGGGCGCCCAGATGGCCGTCGCCCTAAAGGGGGGCGTGGAAAACGTGATCGTGTTGCAACACCATGGCAGGATGGAGTCACCTGCCAAATCTGCAAAAAGGAAGGACATCTTGCCGCTGATTGCTGGTGGCGTTATGGTGATGATAATGATGATGATGACACCCAAGCTGGAAACAAAGGTGCCTATGGTGTAGACACAAATTGGTACATGGACACAGGCGCCACAAATCATGTCACAGGTCAGCTTGACAAGCTCCAAGTTCATGACAACTACCAAGGGCGGGATCAAGTTCACAATGCTAGTGGACAAGGTATGAATATTGCACATATTGGTCATTTAGTTTTGCACACCCCGCATAGTTCTATACATCTTCGCAATATCTTGCATGTCCCTAGTTCATCCATGAATTTACTTTCTGCTCATAAAATAGCCCTTGATAACAATGCCTTTATTGAAATTCATCCATTCTTTTTCTTGATAAAGGACCAAGCAACGCAGCAAATCATGTTTAAGGGGCCGTGTCATGGTGGTCTATATCCTCTTGTTCCTGTGTCTATGGGGTCTTCCAAGCATGCACTTGTCACCATCAAGCCTTCCTCCTCCACGTGGCATCGTCGTCTAGGGCATCCATCCTCTTTTATTGTTCAGCAGATTCTTAGAACGAACAATCTTGCATACACTCCCGAAATAAATTCTTATATATGTGATCCATGTCAGCAGGCTAAGAGTCATCAGTTACCCTATTACACCTCTACTAGTGTTTCCACTGTTCCTTTGGAACAAGTCTTTTCTGATGTATGGGGTCCAACTCCTCTTTCTGCTAGCAAACATTCATATTATGTAAGCTTCATTGATGACTTCAGTAAATTTACTTGGATCTACTTAATTAAGAAACGTTCTGATGTGTACCAAGTGTTTCTTAATTTTCAACAAATTGTTGAGCGCAAGTTTGACAGAAAGATTATTACTATGCAAACCGATTGGGGTGGTGAATATGAAAAACTCAATGGTTTCTTCCAAAAAGTGGGTATCACTCATCATGTCTCGTGTCCTCATGCTCATCAACAAAATGGATCTGCTGAGCGAAAACACCGTCACATTGTTGAAGTTGGTTTTGCGTTACTTGCTAATGCCTCCATGCCTCTGAAATATTGGGATGATGCTTTCCTTACAGCCACTTTTCTCATTAACCTTTTACCCACGAAAGTTCTCAACTTTCAGACTCCTACACAAAAACTTCTTAATATCATACCTAACTATGAGTCTCTCCGTGTTTTCGGTTGTGCTTGCTGGCCAAACCTCCGTCCCTATAATAAACAGAAACTTTCTTTTCGTTCCAAACGGTGCGTCTTCCTTGGCTATAGTCCCCTTCATAAAGGTGTTAAATGTCTTGATGTGACTACTGGTCGCGTCTATGTCTCTCGTGATGTTGTGTTTGACGAAAATATTTTTCCCTTTGCTGCACTTCATCCTAATGCTGGTCGTCGCCTTCGTGATGAAATTCTGTTACTTCCTACTGACATTTTACCTAAAGACTCACAAAATAGGGGTGTGCACACTAATGATCATTATTTGCAAATAGTTCCTGTTGTTACTCCTCCGCAGGAACCAGCTACCGCACCTACACCAAGTAGCAGTACAAATTCTGAAGAAAATGCTGAAAACAGTGCATCAAATAATGATTCCAGCCAGGAGCATGCAACCGGACAAACCGGGAGTGATTCCCATGCTGATTCCTGGGCAGAATCTGCCTTGGATCGCTCCCCGTCAGTCTCTGGTGGTGACAGTCCTGGGTATGCATCTACGCCCCATTCGCCAGATGCCGCGTCGCCCACTGATTCCGATGATGCTACGCACGCGGACTGGTCGCCTCCGTCTCCTGTTCCTTCCACTCCGCCGATGACACCTGCCAGCATGTCGGCCGATGGCCCGGTCGGGGAAAGCAGCCCAGCTGCTGATTCGCCTGTCCTTCTTCAGCAGCAGGTTGGATCTTCTATGCCTGCTCCTGCTGCTGCCACACAAGCTGCTGAACCACGTACTCGCCTGCAAAAAGGTATACGTCAGCCGAAAATTAAAACTGATGGAACAATTCGATGGTGTTTGTTAACATCTACAGGAGAGCCTAAAAATCTAAAAGAAGCCCTCACTGACAACAATTGGAAGGATGCAATGCAAGAGGAATATGATGCACTTCTTGCAAATCACACATGGCACCTAGTACCACCTAGCTCTACCAAAAATGTCATTGATTGCAAGTGGGTTTATCGCATCAAGAAAAATGCTGATGGTACCATTGACAGGTACAAAGCTAGATTAGTTGCAAAAGGATTTAAACAAAGGTATGGTATTGATTATGAGGATACCTTTAGTCCTGTTGTTAAGGCTGCTACTATTAGACTTGTTCTCTCTATATCAGTTTCACATGGTTGGAGTTTAAGGCAGCTAGATGTCAAGAATGCGTTTCTACATGGTATTCTGGAAGAGGAGGTTTACATGAAACAGCCACCAGGTTTTGAGTCTTCCGCTACTCCAAACTATATTTGCAAACTTGACAAAGCTTTGTATGGGTTGAAACAGGCACCTCGAGCATGGTACTCTCGTCTCAGTTTGAAACTACATTCTCTTGGCTTCACTCCCTCAAAGGCAGATACATCCTTGTTTCTTTTTGACAAGGCAGGTGTTACTATATTCCTTCTCATTTATGTTGATGACATTGTTGTGACTAGCTCGTCAGATGCAGCTATCTCAGCTCTCCTTCATAATCTGCGTGATGATTTTGCTCTCAAGGACCTTGGTGATCTTCATTATTTTTTGGGTCTTGAAGTTCACAAACAGTCAAATGGTTTGCTTTTGAATCAAGAGAAATATGCCACAGATTTACTCACACGTGTTGGTATGCGTGAGTGCACATCCTGCCCTACACCTCTATCCAGCACTGACAACTTATCTCTCACTGATGGTTCGCCTCTTGGCTCTGAGGACAGTTCTCACTATAGGAGCATTGTAGGAGGTCTCCAATATTTGACATTGACACGACCTGACTTGTCTTTCTCTGTCAACAAGGTATGTCAGTTCCTTCATGCTCCTACAACAACTCATTGGACTGCAGTGAAAAGGATACTACGATATATACATGGTACAAAATCAGTTGGACTCACCTTCCAGAAGTCCCCCTCTACATTGCTTAGTGCATTTTCAGATGCTGACTGGGCAGGTGATTTAGATGACAGACGCTCCACCGGAGGTTTTGCTATCTTCTTTGGCCCCAATCTCGTTTCATGGAGTGCGAGAAAACAACCTACAGTCTCTCGTTCTAGCACTGAGGCTGAGTATAAAGCTTTAGCAAATGCAACTGCTGAGTTAATTTGGGTTGAAGCCCTTGTGCGAGAGCTTGGTGTGAAACTTAAGGAGAAGCCATGTTTGTGGTGTGATAATCTTGGTGCTACTTTTCTCTCAGCTAATCCAGTTTTTCATGCCCGTACAAAACATATTGAGATTGATTTTTATTTTGTTCGAGAAAGGGTTGCCAATAAACAACTTGATGTCAAGTTTATCTCGAGCAAGGATCAGATAGCTGATGGATTCACCAAGACATTATGTACTAAGAAGCTTCAGGAGTTTAGGCGTAATCTAAATCTTTGCAAGGTTTAGATTAAGGGGGGGTGTTAGACAAAATAATGTATGGCTTTTTCCTATCCGTATAGGTATAGAGTAGTACTCTACCCTAACCGGATCCATCTTGTACACGCCACCACGGGGGCTTTTCCCGTGCCCTATAACACGTACCCGACACCCCCAACAGGGGTATCGTTCTCTCCCTATTCAACACGACGCGCTGTAGTGCGTCGTTCCGGCGGACCAGTACGCGTCGGCGCCGATCCGCCACCCGGCCACCGACATCGCCGACCCCAAGTCGCCGATCTTGACGTCGCCGCTGCCGTCGTCGACGAGGACGTTCTCCGGCTTGATGTCGCGGTGGACGACGCCGCGCCCGTGCATCGCCTTCGCGCCCGACAGGACCTGCCGCATGACGCGGCGCGTCCTGAGCTCAGAGAAAGCGCGGCCGGTGCGGCGCATGCGGTCGCGTAGGACGCGGTCCAGGGGCGTCCCGGCGTGCTCCATGAGGAGGGCGTAGTCGTTGTCGTTCTTGGTGCCCGGCTTGCGCGCGATGCCATGGAGAGCCACGACGGAGGGGTGGCCGCGGCAGGCGGCCATGAGGCAGGCCTCACACAGGAGCTCGCCGCCGGAGACAGAGAGGCAGTCACTAGTAGAAACAAGGATTTCGTCCAGAGCCACACCCAACCGGGACTAGAGGTGGGGACTAGTCCCGGTTCAAAGGCTACGAAGGCTGTAACAAACTAGTCCCGGTTCATAAAGGACCTCTAATCACTATAGGGGTCTGGCCCGACAGGGCAAGGTGCGAGACACCTCTAGTCCCGGTCCGTATTACAAATCAGGACTAGAGGTTCTCTGCTCTATATCATCTTCTTCCTGTCCGAGCTCAAAACTCATATCACCAGTTTTCTGCTCTCTATCTCCTCTCTAGCTCAAATTAATCCACATTTTTTCTACGATTTTTCAAGATTAATAGCGCCCCATATATCCAAGAGTTTTAATAGGTTAGAAACTTCATCCTTCCGGAGCTCAAGTTCATCCGCATTGCTAGTTTTGCTACTCATTTCATTTCTATTGCTAGCTAGGTGTTTGATGAAATGACTAAGTTAGTTATGTAATAAACATTGCTAGTTTATTTATTTTATATGCAATTTGAGTTCAGATTAAAGTATGATTTGTGGGTTTTAGTGTTGTCCTGTCTCTGTCGCTGTCCTCACCGCCGTGTATCGCCCGCGCCGGCCCGTCGTCGGCACCACCTTGGTGAGCCTCTTGTTCTTATTTTTTAAAAACAAATTCTTATTTGTATGATTGCATAGTTAGTTGTATAGTTTTTTTTTACTTCTATGACTGTTTGTTATATGTATAGTGTCATGGTTTTGATATCCGTCCCCGTCGGCCCTCGTCCGATCTATGATTCAGATGTGATATATTATCTTTTATAACTATTTGTTTAATTTCGTGTTTATAACAATTATGCCGAACAACACTTGACATATATATATATTCTTATCTAGGAGGTAGTTGAACCGGAAATTCCAACCGACTCTCTTGTCAATATGCTAAATTTATTTTAAAAAGAAAACAATAATTTGAAAGCAAAATTAAAAAGAAGTAAAGAAGAGAAGATGGAATTGGAGTTGTATCTTGTCGATGTCGTCCATGATCACAAGATCAAGATGGATGCAATGCGCTTGAAGACTAGAAATATTAGAAACTATGTCATTAATAAAGAGGCTTGGTATCATTATGCTGTTGGATCAATGGTTACCTTAGTTGCGATTTGATCGCATTTGTTGTTGCATTTAAATGCATTATATAGTTTAATTGTATGTTAATTTCAATGTATGTTTTAATTATGAGAATTATGTATTACATTTGGTCACTACTCTACTTTGGTTTTAATGTGATGAACTTATATTGATTAATTTGGTCACTTCTCTATTCATGATATTGTGTGTAATGATGTTTTCTCTTCTTATGCACAAAAGGTGCTCGATGAACCGGCAATGGATGTACGATGACCGATGCTCTATCGACTACATTCAAGGCCTGCGTTCTTTTGTCGATGTGGCTGAAGCAAACACGCGGAATGGTTTTATGTGTTGTCCATGCCGTGTCTGTCGGAATGAGAAGGATTGCTCTTCCTCAAAAACCCTTCACATCCACCTGATTCAGTCCGGTTTCATGTCCGGCTATAATTGTTGGACCAAGCATGGAGAAAGAGGGGTAATGATGGCAGACAATGAAGAAGAAGAGAACGATGACAACTATTCTATGTTCCCAGATGAGCCCATGAGCCCATGGTAGATGATGATCTTCGTTGGGCCATCGTTGATGCACAGAGAGAAGCAGAAAGTGCAAATGAGAAGTTGAAGTTGGAGCGTATGTTAGAGGATCACAAAAAAAAGTTATACCCAACTTGCGAAGATGGCAACACAAAACTCGGTATCACACTGGAATTGTTGCAATGGAAGGCAGAAACTAGTTTATCTGACAAGGGATTTGAGAAGTTACTGAAAATAATGAAGAAGAAGATTCCAAAAGATAACGAATTGCCTGACAGTACGTATGAAGCAAAGAAGGTTCTCTGCCCTCTAGGATTAGATGTGTAGAAGATACATGCATGCATTAATGACTGCATCCTCTACTGTGGTGAGCAGTACGAGAATAAGAATGAATGCCCAGTATGCGGTGCATTGCGGTATAAGATCAGACGAGATGACCCTAGTGATGTTGAGGGCCAGCCCCCCAGGAAGAGGGTTCCTGCCAAGGTGATGTCGTATGCTTCTATAATACCACGGTTGAAACGTTTGTTCAGAAACAAACAGCATGCCAAGTTGTTGCGATGGTACAAAGAAGACCGCAAGAAAGACGAGATGTTGAGACACCCCGCTGATGGGTCGCAGTGGAGAAAAATCGATAGAGAGTACAAGGACTTTGCAGATGACGCAAGAAACTTAAGGTTTGGTCTAAGTACAGATGGCATAAATCCTTTGGGGGAGCAGAGCTACAGTCATAGCACCTGGCCTGTAACTCTATGTATCTATAACCTTCCTCCTTGGTTGTGCATGAAGCGGAAGTTCATTATGATGCCAGTGCTGATCCAAGGCCCGAAGCAACCCGGCAACGACATTGATGTGTAGCTAAAGCCACTAGTTGAAGAACTTTTACAGTTGTAGGGCAGAAAAAGGTGTACATGTGTGGGATGAGCATAAACAGAAGTGATTTGATCTACGAGCGCTGTTGTTGGTAACCATCAATGATTGGCCTGTTCTTAGTAACCTTTCAGGACAGACAAACAGGGGATACAATGCATGCACGCACTATTTAGATGAGACTGATAGTATATATTTGGAGAAATGTAATAAGGTTGTGTACCTGGGCCATCGTCGATTTCTTCCTCCTAAGCATCCCGTAAGAAAGAAATGCAAGTATTTCAAAGATATGGCAGAGCATCGGAGGAAGCCTGTCCGCCGTACAGGTGATGATATATTTGGTATGGTCAAGGATCTAGAAGTGATCTTTGGAAAGGGTCCTGGCGGTCAATCAGTTCCGAATGACGCCACCGGACACGCGGCCATGTGGAAGAAGAAATCAATATTTTGGGAGCTACCCTATTGGAAAGTCCTAGAGGTCCGCTCTGCAATCGACGTGATGCACGTGACGAAGAATCTTTGCGTGAACCTGCTAGGACATTTAGGCATGTATGGGAAGACAAAATATACGCTGAAAGCACGGCAGGACCAGCAACTAAAGACCCAGACGACCTGCATCCAATGAAGACGGATAAAGGAGGTCTAAGTCCTGCCATCTACACTCTTACGAAATAAGAGAAGGAAATATTTTTTGAAGTCCTGAGCAGTATGAAGATCCCGTCTGGCTTCTCGTCAAACATAAAGGGAATAATAAATATGGTCGAGAAAAATTTCAGAACCTAAAGTCTCATGACTGCCACGTGCTTATGACTCAATTGCTTTTGGTTGCATTGCGGGGGATTCTAACGGAAAATGTTCGACTACCCATTGTGAAGCTATGTGCATTTCTTAATGCAATTTCTCAGAAGATAATCGATCCAGAAATTCTACCAAGGTTATAAAGGGATGTGGTTCAATGTCTCGTTAGTTTTGAGTTGGTGTTCCCACCATCCTTCTTCAATATTATGACGCATCTCCTAGTACACCTAGTCGAAGAGATTGCCATTCTGGGTCCTGTATTTTTACACAATATGTTCCCCTTTGAGAGGTTCATGGGAGTCTTGAAAAAATATGTTCATAACTGTGCTAGGCCAGAAGGAAGCATCTCCAAAAGCTATGGAACAGAGGAGGTCATTGAGTTTTGTGTTGACTTTATTCCCGACATTAAGTCGATTGGTCTTCCTGAATCGCGGCATGAGGGGAGACTGAGTGGAAAAGGCACTCTAGGAAGGAAATCAATAATATGTAGGGACGGGCATTCTTTCACTCAAGCGCACTACACAGTTCTACAGAATTCCACCTTGGCGGCTCCGTATATCGAGGAACACAAGAATATTGTACGCTTCAACAACCCGGGGAAGCCTGACTCCTGGATTAGACATGAACACATGGAGACTTTCGGCGGCTGGTTGCAAACACATCTCAACAATAACAACACTATTGAAGATCAGCTGTACTTGTTGTCCAGGTCACCATCTTTGACTATATGGACTTTCCAAGGGTACGAGATAAATGGGAATACATTTTACACGTTCGCCCAAGATAAAAAGAGCACCAACCAAAACAGTGGTGTCCGCTTTGATGCAACAAACAACAATGGGTCAAAGGACACATACTACGGTTACATAGAGGAGATATGGGAACTTGACTATGGACCTACTTTTAAGGTCCCCGTGTTTCGGTGCAAATGGGTCAAGCTGACAGCAGACGGGTTAAAGGTAGACGAGCAGTACGGAATGATAACAGTGGACCTCAACAATCGTGTGTACTTAGACGAACCATTCGTTTTAGCCAATGATGTGGCTCAGGTTTTCTATGTGAAGGACATGTCTACCGAGAAAAAATAAGCAAAAGAATACATCAAACGATAAGCCAAAGCGCCACATAGTTCTTTCAGGTAAAAGAAACATCGTGGGAGTGGAGGACAAGACAGACATGTCAGAAGATTATGATAAGTTTCATGAAATTCCGCCCTTCGCAGTGAAGGATGACCCAAGTCTCCTGTTAATTAATGAAGATGCTCCATGGTTACGGTGCAAAAAAACCCAAACACTAGATAGGGATGTTGGTAATAATGTATTAAACCTTTTATGTAACTTCACCGTTGGATGTATGCAGGGAATCTGAATGATTTGTATTCGGTCGATGAACTGAAGGATTTCTATATAGAACAAAACACACGGTTTCCCCTGCATACAGCCCAACGGTGGCTCGTGAGTGCCTGCATATCAAATGCACCGTTGGACGTATGCAGGGAATCTGAATGATTTGTATTCGGTCGATGAACTGAAGGATTTTTATATAGAACAAAACACACGGTTTCCCCTGCATACAGCCCAACGGTGGCTCGTGAGTGCCTGCATATCAAATGCACCGTTGGACGTATGCAGGGAATCCGAATGATTTGTATTCGGTCGATGAACTGAACGCTTCTATGCCGAGCTCCTCGAAGATGTCATAGGTCATTGCCCAACGACATCTTCGAGAAACTCGTGCATAGCGGAGTCCTCTATCTTCTCTTTCCGCTGTTGCCGTGCTCTTGTTCTTCATCTCCTCGTCATGGTGGGTATTTATAGCTAAAATATTAGGGCAACTCTTCATCTTTAGTCCCGGTTGGTAGCTGGAACCGGGACTAAAGGAGCGTTGATATGTGTGCCTTATCTTCTGCTTGAGATCCAATGGCTCACAAGCGCTCGAAAGAAACACACCGCTGATCCAACGGCTCACAAGCGTTCGAAGGAAACACACGATCTGTGTGCTTCTTCCTGATTGGGCATACTACCTGCACTGATGACGGTAATGCATTTTTAATTGAAAATGACAAAATGGTTTTGGATTACTTATTTAAATTCCAACACTTTTCATTTTGAAATTTTTGTGAGATTCAAAAAATATTAGTTAATGCATTTTAAATTGAAAATGGCAAAATGGTTAATAGTTTGAATAGTTAGAATAATTATTTTAGAAAACAGAAAATGGCTTTGGATTACTTAATTAAATTCAAACACTTTTCATTTTGAAATTTTTGTCAGATTCAAAAAAAATTAGTTAATGCATTTTTAATTGAAAATGGCAAAATGGTTAATAGTTTGAATAGTTTTAATAATTATTTTGGAAAACAAAAAATTGTTTTGGATTACTTATTTAAATTCAAACGCTTTTCATTTTGAAATTTTTGTCACATTAAAAAAAATTAGTTAATGCATTTTCAATTGAAAATGGCAAAATGGTTAATAGTTTGAATAGTTTGAATAATTATTTTGGAAAACAGAAAAAGGTTTTGCATTACTTATTTAAATTCAAACACTTTTCATTTTGAAATTTTTGTCAGATTAAAAAATATACAGAAGTTATTCAAATTCAAAAAAAATTGGCCTTTGCGCGCAAAAAAAACACCTCCAGTCCCGGTTCGTGGAACCAACCGGTACTAAAAGATTTTTTTTTTGGCGCGCCCTTTCGACCCACCGAAAATACCTCTAGTCCCGGTTTGTGGCACGAACTGGGACTAGAGGTCCTTGGTATAAATACCACGCCCTTATCCTGGCCCGAGCCACAGACCGGGACACAGAGAGATCGGAGCACCCGCCGCCGACAAAGACGACGCCGTCAGGCTGCCCGTCCCGAGCCCGCGCCGCCCTCTCCTCCGGCCGCCCGCCGCGCCGCTCCGCCATCCGCCGCCCGCACGCACCGCGCTCTCCTCCGCCCTCTCCGACGTCCGCTCGCGCTGCCCTCTCCGCCGTCCTCCCTCGCCGCCCTCTCCTCCGGCCCTCCACCGCCCTCTCCTCCGGCCACCCGCCGCCCGTGCCGCCCTCCGGCCCGCCGTCGCCCACCCCACACCGACGCCGGCCTGTCCGATCGATCGAGGTAAAAATAGGTTAGATAATTTAGTTACATAATTTTTTACACTAGTTTACATTAGTTAGATTTTTACACTAGTTTACCAAAATTTAGTGTTAGTAAAAATTAGTTAGATTTTTTACGCTAGTTTACACTAGTGATAATTAGTGTTACCAAAATTTAGTGTTAGTAAAAGTTAGGTTAGATAAATTTTTACACTATTTACACTAGTTTACATTAGTTAGATTTTTTACACTAGTTTACCAAAATTTAGTGTTAGTACAAATTAGTTAGATTTTCTACACAGGTTTACACTAGTGATAATTAGTGTTACCAAAATTTAGTGTTAGTAAAAATTAGGTTAGATAATTTTTTACATTAGTTTACATTAGTTAGATTTTTTACACTACTTTATCAAAATTTAGTGTTAGTAAAAATTCGTTGGATTTTTTACACTAGTTTACACTAGTGATAATTAGTGTTACCAAAATCTGCTAACCCAATTTTACACTAATTTTTTAACCTAATTTTTTAGTATTACTTTTGTAGTATTACTTTTTTAGTGTAGAAATAGAAATTTTGACTTAGGTGTTTTTAGTTTATTGTTCTCGGCGACGAAGTCCCTGTTGGACCAGAGGGGCGATGTGCGGGACTGGGCTCCGCCAGGCTGGCACTAGGAGGTGCTACCTTCCGGGACGCGCAGCTTGGTGAGGAATCCGGGTGATGTCGTCGACCCGGATCTTCTTTGGTGGCAGTCGTGTGGGCCATGCTCGGTGCAGAGGGAGCCGGCCCCCGAGTAGGTGGTACGTCGCCGTATCAGGGAGGAGGACGAGCACGTCCGTCGCTACATGTATCTATTGGATAGGCATTATAGCAATAGCTGGTCGTTTCTTTAGAGGGTTCCTTATCATGTGAGCTATGACCCTGTGAGGGTTCCTTCTCTTTGGATGCGCAGCGCCGGCGGCTCAGCACCCCGGGACTCAGGAACCGGTCGAAGTTAGTTTGAGATGTATTAGTGATATTACTCGTGATATATTAGGGTTAAATAAAAATGGACCCGAGCTATGTAACTGGATTATTCTACATGGATTACTGATACTTTTGCATATTTGATCAATGTTGCTTTTGTAAAATGAGGAAAACAATGTTCCCTGGCTTGAATTATTCGGCTAATGCTAACATTGTTTATCTTATTTTTGTAATAGTTAAGCAATGGATCCATTCAACAGCAGAGACAATGAAGAGGACATTTTTGCCATTGTACGGCAATCCGAGGTCGATGGAGCAGAAGACATCAGAGCAGAAGACGGCTCACAATTTTTGAACGAGTCCGGTCGGGGAATGGAGGTGGAAAACGAAGCGCAAACGAGCCATGAGTGCGATGACGACTCGGAAACTGGTGGACATCCACCGTCTGGCGAGATATATTAAGCCTCTGTTGATCAGATGCAATAATAGAATTGTATATATATGTATTAACGAATGTTTCTTATTTTAGACCTCTGCATCGACCAAATCTGTTAAAAGTAAACGAGGTCATGTGAAAGGGATGGATAAAGATGAGCATCTCATAATCGAGGTCGTCTCTTCACATGGCCAACCGTTGCTTCCCCAGACGAACGCAAATAAGTTTGTGAATCAATGCGGAATTGTTGTTAGGGACAATGTCGCGATCAACATTCAGGAATGGCATAAGCCGAAAAAGCTAGAGGGAGTTAGTTATGTCGACGACAGATCGAAAGATGATCTTTGGAACAAGCTAATTGCATATTTCACCCTATCGGTCTTCGAAGATGATGCAACAAAGACAACAACTATGAGGAAAGTAGTCAAGCATTTCGCTCTTAAGAAGATGGCTGAACAATTCAATAAGTACAAGAACAGATTATACCATGCGTATGTCAAAGATAAAAAAGCTCCAGATTTCACTGGCACACTAGAGAGGCAGCGGGCTCACTAGGACTCATTTCTGGAGTACAAGAATTCGGAACTAGCTAGGCAAAGGTCGGAAAAGAATAAGGAAAATGCAAAGGAAAAGAAATATCACCATAAGATGGGGACAGGTGGTTACAGAACTGCCGAGCCCAAGTGGGATCAAACTGAGGCCGCCATGCGCGATAAAGGGATCATTCCAGCTGGAGATTCCATGCCCCATAGGGCAAGAAATTTCTTACTTGGGCATGGGGTGGAGTATGACATGGAAACAGGGGAGTTAAAACATGATGAAAAGAAAAAAAATCTATAGCCCAGCAAGCAGTTGCTGAAGCAATCGCCGAGGTTCAATTGGGAAAGTTTATTCCCGACAGAGAGAGGGACGAGCTGACAAAGGCCCTCAAGAATCCTGAAAAAGGTGGAAGAACACGAGGCTTTGGAACCAGATGTGCCGTGGAGCCTTGGGTTTCCCGAGGACCGTGAATCTTATAGAAGCCGAGCGAGAGCAAAGAAGAGGAGGGTGTCGGCACAGTGGAAACCAGGGTACCACGGGCCGGCCTGCCAGGGTCCACAAGATTCTGTGGATGATTTTCGCCAAAGACCAGGCTCTCAAAGCTTGGCGAGCTTCGCGACGATTTTTCCCTCGCGAAGGGTTTTTTTTCTCCTCGCCAAGGATTCTCTCCCTTGGCGAGGGATCGCTCCTCGACAAGGCGTCTCCGACGCCGCCCGCAATTCTGCTAAGGACCAAGCTGAAGGGCTCGGCGAGGCTTTTCGCCTCGCGAAGCGCCTTCTTCGTGAAGCCATCTCTGCCCCCGCGGCAGAGCGCACATGGGCTCTGCGCCATGTGCAGAGTGACGCGCGTGCCTACGCGCGATGACAACGACGCAGCAGTTGCCGTTTCCATGTATAAAGCAGTCAACAAAGCGGAGCCAAGCAAAGCGGACAACGAGTATTGCCTCTTTGGTGATAAGGGAACCGTCTGCAGCTACGCTCCAAGGACGACGTCACCGTGGGTCACCTCCCACCTCGGCAAGCGCCAGCCCACCGTCCAGCTGGTCGGTGCCCTTTTTAGCTTTGGTGACACCGTTCCCCTGTCGTGGACCGCGTCCACGAGCTTTGCCTTTATGGTGGACTTCACCTTTATCGTGCACCGTGCCTCCTCCTTCGTCGCCATGTGGTAGCCCTTCCCGCCCAAATGTTTGGGCAGAAGAGGTCCAAGACGCCTATAAAAGGAGAAGGGGTGCGCCCAAGCAAAGGGTTCGGTTTTTTGGAGTCTAGGAGCTTACCCAAGAACCCTAGATCTGAAGACTAGCAAGTAGCCATTGTTAGCCACCTCGAGCTCGACAAGCTCTCCTTGTACTGTGAACTCTCCAAGCAGTGCAATACACCAAAGCAGGACGTAGGGGTTTTACCTCCACAAGAGGGCCCTGAACCTGGGTAAGACCGAGTGTTCCCTTTCTGCAGTGCTGTCCCGCAGCGAGTCCGACGAGCACCGTCGCCGGAGCACGTTGAGGGTTGTTTGATTCCGTGTTCAGCCCCTTACTCGATCCTTCTCGAGACACCCCCAGTTCCTGGGATAGTTCTCCGACATTTGGCGCGCCAGCTAGGGGGCTGAGGCGCGTCTTCATCCTCGACACAGCCATGGCCGGCTCTTGTGCCGAACGTCTCGCTCGCCGGACGGCTAGCGCCGCCACCGCTCCCGCAGGCCGCCCGCGCGGCCGCCCGCGTGGGAGCTCTGCTCAGGAGCGCCGTGTCGACCCCGAGCCCCGCGTCGAGCACCCGGAGGACGACGACATCGACCACGCTGAGGACGACCTCGGCGAAGAGGAGGCCTCCTCCCTGCACCCATCGCGGGACCGTGCTGCTTCCTCGCTGGGCCGCCCTGCGCCCAGCCCGGCGACTGCGCTCCTCATGGCGCAGGAGCTGCTGCAGTACCGCCCCACGCCGGCGGCTCAGGAGGCCTGGCTCAACCGCGTTGCCGAGCTCATCGGCGCCGCTCGCGCCGCCGCACCTGCACCGTCTCGTTCCCTGGTTCCTTCTGCACTCGTGGGGGACGTGGCGCACGGCGCACCTCCCGCGCCTCCTCTCCATCCTGCACCTGCTCCAGCTCCACCGGTTGCACCGCAACCCGCTCCAGCGGGGGCTCCTCCTCGCGACGGCCGCGCTGCATCGCACGCGTCGTCGCCGCATGACTGCCAAATCGTGCAGCGAGCCCCTGAGGACGCACGCGTGAGCATCGAGCGCGGGCAAGAGCGCCGCAACCGCGTCGTCCAGGACGTCGCCACCGCCGGGCGCCACCTCCGCGCCACCCTTGCCAACGGCACGGTCACCTACGGCACGACGGCCGCGTTCACTCGCAGCCTCCGTCGCGTCGTCTGGCCGGTCAAGTTCAGGCCGGACCTCCCTCCGCGCTACGACGGCAAGAACAACCCCCTGGAGTTCCTGCAGCTCTACTCCCTGGCCATCCAGGCCGCCGGGGGCGACGACAAGGTCATGGCGAACTGGTTCCCCATGGCCCTCAAGGACTCCGCGTCCTCATGGCTCACCAACCTCCCCGCCGAGTCCATCAACACCTGGGAGGAGCTCTGCCGGTGCTTCGTCGCCAACTTCAAGGGCACGTACGAGCGCGGCCTCACCTACAACGACCTCCGCGCCGTGCGTCAGAAGCCCGGCGAGACCCTCCGCAAGTACATCCAGCGCTCAGCCAAGTGCGTAACAAGATCCCCAATGCCACCGACGCACAGGTCATTTCGGCCTTCCAGGCTGGGGTCACAGATGTGCGGATGCTCGGGAAGCTTGGCATCCACGACAACATCACCACCATCGTCAAGCTTTTCGACTTGGCGGACAAGTGCGCCAAGGCTGAAGAGCGCCGCTTGTTCGTCAAGAACGAGCCAGGGGACCCCACCGAGGGGTCCAAGAAGAAGAATCCTCTGAGAAGCGCAAGACTACTGCGGTCCTCGCGGCAGAGCCCGATGCCAAGCAGCCTCGCCAAGCTGCCACTCCAGCCGCAGGACCTGAGAAGAAGGATGATCGTCCCTTCTGCATCTACCACAACAGGCACTCTCACGCCACCGAGGACTGCTTCGACATCAAGAGGCTTCGCGAGGCTCGCGAGGCAAACGGAGGCCGCGGAGGCCGCGGCGGAGGCCGCGGCGGCCGCGGGGGGCGACGCTGGAACAACAACTACAACGACAACTACCAGCAGAACCCTCAGGCCAATGCCGCCCAGCCCGCGAACGACAACCTGCCTGCCGAGGCTGACGAGGGCTACCAGGTGCCTCGTGGGGCCGCTTGCATCCTCGGCGGGGCTCAGGCCCCTCGCTCCAACCGCCACTTCAAGCAACTCGCTCGCGAGGTCACGGCAGCCCTTCCTGGAGTCGAGGCCTCCAGGCCCCTCAAGTGGTCCCAGTGCCCCATTACCTTCGACTCCGGCGACCACCCCAAGTCCACCTCAACCGTTGGCACCATCCCGTTGGTCTGCACCCCCACCATCAACAACATCGCCGTCTCTAAGACGCTCATTGATGGGGGTGCTGGCCTCAACGTCATCTCCGTCGAGACATTCGAGAAGCTGCAGGTGCCCTACGAGCGGCTCCTGCCTACCAGGCCCTTCTCGGGAGTGACAGAGGGTCTTACCACCCCTTTGGGGCAGGTGAGGCTCGCCGTCACTTTCGGCACCCAGGCCAACTACCGCACCGAGCTGATCGACTTCGACGTCGCGCACATCGGCCTGCCCTACAACGCCATACTCGGCTACCCCACCCTCGCCAAGTTCATGGCGGTGACCCACCACGCCTACAACCTCGTCAAGCTCCCTGGCTCGGGTGGCACCATTGTCATCCGCGACGTGGTCTCAGACGCCCTGTATGCTGCGCAAGCGGCATACAAGGCTGCCGCGGTGGCGTCACCCGCTGACGAGGACGAGGAACCCCTCCCGAGGCCCCCCGCGAAGAAGAAGCAGTTGTTCTCCCAGGAGAAGGCCGCGACAAAGCAAGTGTCTCTGGAGGCAAGCGGCTCGGGGGCTTGCGTCACCATCGGCGCCAACCTGCCTCCCAAATAGGAAAGCGCGCTCGTCGCCTTCCTCAGGGCAAACTCTGACATGTTCGCCTGGACACCGTCAGATATGTCCGGAGTACCGAGGGAGGTGATCGAGCACCATTTAGCCGTGTGTCCAAACGCACGCCCTGTCAAGCAAAAAGCGCGGCGCCAAGCGCCAGAGAAGCAAGACTTCATCGTCAAGGAAGTAGACAAGCTGAAGAAGGCCAGCATCATCAAGGAAGTGGTCCATCCCACTTGGCTCGCCAATGGTGTGGTTGTCCCCAAGCACACCGGAGGAAGCCGCCTCTGCATCGACTTCACCGATCTCAACAAGGCCTGCCCCAAGGACCCCTATCCCCTCCCGAGGATCGACCAGATCGTGGACTCCACCACCGGCTGCGCGCTCCTCTGTTTTCTGGATGCCTTCTCTGGTTATCACCAGATCAAGATGGCAAAGGAGGACGAGGAGAAGACAGCATTTCTCACCCCTTGTGGTGTGTTTTGCTACGTCTGCATGCCCTTCGGTCTGAAGAACGCTGGCGCCACTTTCCAGCGCCTCATGAGGATCGCCTTGGGAGCTCAAATGGGGAGGAATGCAGAGGCCTACGTCGACGACATCGTCGTCAAGACCCGCGAGAAGGACACGCTCATCCAGGACCTCGAGGAGACCTTTGCCAACCTGCGCAAGGTCAACATCAAGCTGAACCCCGCCAAGTGCGTCTTCGGGGTCCCTTCAGGCAAGCTCCTCGGGTTCCTGGTATCCCACCGCGGCATCAAGGCCAACCCCGACAAGATCAAGGCCATAGAGCAGATGCAGCCCCCTCGTCGCCTCAAGGACATGCAACGCTTAGCGGGATGTATGGCCAGCCTTGGCCGTTTCATCTCCAAGTTCGGCGAGAGGGCGCTGCCGTTTTTCAAGATCATGAAGAGGTCCGGTCCCTTCAAGTGGACCCCCGAAGCAGCAAAGGCCTTTGAGGACCTGAAGAAATACCTGGCAAGCCCACCCATCATGGTTGCCCCACGCCCTCGCGAGCCTCTGAAGCTGTATCTAGCAGCCACTCCTCAGACGGCGAGCGCGGTCTTGGTGGCTGAAAGGGAGGAGCCAGTCCTCGACAAGCAGAACTCCGCCTCGCCAAGCCCAGAACCCCCCGACAAGGAAGCAGCCTCGTCAGGCCTCCGGCCCCAAGAAAACCTCGCCAAGGACTCCACCGAGCCTGGAGAGGAGCCACCCGCTGCCTCACCAACGACTACCCTCGTCGAGCATCCCGTATACTTCGTCAGCACAGTGCTGCGGGACGCTCGCGAGCGCTATCCCATGCAGCAAAAGCTCCTTTTCTCGCTCCTCATTGCCTCCAGGAAGCTGCGCCACTACTTCCAGGGTCACCCCATCAAGGTGGTCACCTCATATCCCCTGGAGCAGGTCCTGCGCAACCCGAACGCGACAGATCGCGTCGCAGGCTGGGGCATTGAGCTACAACCTTTCGAGCTGGAGTTTGACACCACCAGGGTCATCACGGGCAGAGTGTTGGCTGATTTTATGGACGAATGGACGGACACGCGCAAAGAAGAAGAACTTCCAGAGGAGGAAGCTACAGCCTCAGGAGGGACGACACCAAGCCACTGGACCATGCACTTCGACGGCGCCTTCGCGGCCAGGAGTGCAGGGGCTGGTGCCGTGCTCACCTCACCGACAGGCGACAAGCTCTACTACGCCGTCCAACTGTGCTTCAAAGATAACGACAAGGTCTCCAACAACATCGCTGAGTATGAAGGCCTCCTCGCCGGGCTCAGGGCTGCCATCGCCCTCGGCATTAAGTACATCCTCATCAAGGGCGACTCCCAGTTCCTCGTCAACTTCTCCAACAAAAGTTACACGCCTAAGGACACCTACATGGTGGCCTACCTTGAAGAGGTACGCAAGCTGGAGAAGCACTTCAGGGGAATGGAGCTCCAGCACATCCCGCGGGCAGAAAACCAAGAGGCAGATGAAGTTGCTCGGCGAGCCGCAAGAAGAGAGGCCCAGAAGCCTGGAGTGTTCGTGGAGAGGCTCACCAAGGCCTCGGTCAAGCAACCTGTGGTCAACATCAGCATCGACGAGGAGCTCCCGCCTGCCCCACCGAGCGGAGCACCAAACTGTGGGTTGCCCTCGGGCGATCGTTTACTGCTGACCCTGGTAAGGCAAGACACTGGCTGGATAGACGAGATCAAGAACTACCTGCAGAACCGAGCCCTCCCCGAAGATGACGCAGAGGCCGAGAGAATCGCTCGCCAGGCCAAGTCCTACTGCCTCCACGACGGAGACCTGTACCGCAAGCGACCCAATGGGGTTGCGCTGCGGTGCGTCCCTGCCGAGGAAGGCCGCCAGCTCATCAACGACATCCACAGCGGCGAGTGCGGCCACCACTCTTCCTCGCGCACCATTGCAGGCAAGGTCTTCCGGAGTGGCTTCTACTGGCCCTCGGTGCTTCAAGATGCCGCTGAAATCGTCCAGTCCTGCGACGCATGCCAATTCCACGCCAAGCAAATCCACCAGCCCGCGCAAGGACTCCAGACGATCCCGCTCTCCTGGCCGTTCGCGGTCTGGGGGCTGGACTTGCTGGGACCCTTCCCGCGAGCGCTCGGGGGCTACCGCTACCTCTACGCCGCCATCGACAAATTCACCAAGTGGCCTGAGGTGGAACCCGTACGCACCATTCCGGCAAAATCGGCGGTAAAATTCATAAGGAGCCTGGTCTGCCACTTCGGCGTGCCAACCGCATCATCACCGACAACGGCTCACAATTCATCAGTGGCGCCTTCAAGTCCTACTGCGGCAGCATCGGTGCCCAAATCTGCTACGCCTCGGTGGCGCATCCACGAAGCAACGGGCAGGCCGAACGAGCCAACGCCGAGGTGCTCAAGGGCCTCAAGACGAGAAGCTTCAATCGCCTCAAGGCCAGCGGCAAGCATTGGATCGATGAGCTCCCCTCGGTGCTCTGGTCCATCCGCACCACGCCAACAAAGCCACTGGTGAGACGCCGTTCTCCCTCGTCTATGGCGCTGAAGCCGTCCTCCCCAGCGAGATCACTCATGGCTCTCCGCGAGTCTTGGCCTTCAAGGAGGCTGAGGTGGACGAACTCCGCAACGACGACCTGCTGCTGCTTGAAGGGCTCCGCTGCAATGCGGCCCTGAGAGCGGCAAGGTACCAGCAAGACCTCCGTCGCTACCACAGCCGCCACATCCGCCCGCGCACTCTCGAAGCAGGAGACCTTGTCCTGAGGAGAATCCTCTCCAGGGCAGGCCTCCACAAGCTCTCACCAATGTGGGAAGGCCCCTACAGAGTCGTGCACATCGCCAGGCCTGGCTCCGCGCGGCTCGAGACGGAGGACGGCATCCCTGTCGCCAACCCCTGGAACATCCAACACCTGCGCAAGTTCTACCCCTGATCGCCCTCGGCGAGCAATTTTTTGCATCAAGGGAGAGCCACGCGCCATCACCCTCCACNCCCCTACAGAGTCGTGCACATCGCCAGGCCTGGCTCTGCGCGGCTCGAGACGGAGGACGGCGTCCCTGTCGCCAACCCCTGGAACATCCAGCACCTGCGCAAGTTCTACCCCTGATCGCCACCGGCGAGCAACTTTTTGCATCAAGGAAGAACCACGCGCCGTCATCCTCCACGAGGAAAAAACTTTGGGCTCCCCTCTCTACTATACGTTGCCGCGGGCCGTTCGAGAAGACTCCCAAGCCACCAAGCCTCGGCATGGTAACCTCTTCAGGCACCATGTCTTGGCGAGGTGGATCCCCATGCCGGTCATGGTTGAACGCAGGCTAAAAGCCACCCCCGCATAGGGGCCCCCTGAGCTCTCTCTACATGCGTCTGCCTCGGGCACGCCTCTCGAGAGTCTCAGCCACAGAATGTGGACCCCATGCCAAGAGCATGGCGGATTTTTTGTGTTTCTGGCCACGCCAGTGTAATGAACCTATGTCTCAGGACAATTTGAACTCTTGCGCATCGCGCCAACATATTTTGCGACTTCGGCAAAGCTGTTATTGCTATTTATTCTCGCTCGTATGATCCCTACTGTGTATCTCACGAGCGGGGGCTAGCAGGGTGCCATGCCACGGGAGCATCCCGGCAGCGCCTCAAACCCAAGGGATCCGAGCTCTGAACTTGCGGGTCAGCTCTCATGCATGTCAACTCCTAAGGAGCTCTGAACTCATGGGTCAGCTCCCGCGCACGTCAACTCACCAAGGATCACCAAAAACCTTGGTGCCTGTTCTCCTCGCGAGACACACATGAAGGAACCTACGAGCACAAGTTATCTAACTATCTATTGCTTGTGGGTATGCCTATTTGTCCAAGTGCAGGAAACAGGCATCGGGCACCCTCTCCAAGGCAATAACGCCTCGCCAGGGAACCAACACCCTCTCCAAGGCAAAAACGCCTCGTCAAGCTAAGTACAAACACTTGGTTGAATTTCCTCTTGCTGGTTTTTTGCCCCTCGAGTCTCTTTTCTCTCTCCCACGCCTCATGGGCTGCTTGCACGTCAAAGGGGAGCCCCAAGCATCGCGCTTCGAGGAGCTCTTACTTCTTGAGGCCTCACGCACCCCCGGCCCTGTGGAGCCCTGACTCTCACATACCGAAGCGGCGGTGGTGTAGCGCTAAGAGAGGGTCCCAAGACGTAGAGCGAAAAAGACATGAAGGAAAAAGACAAAAGCCACCCGAGGGACATTCACAAGCACGTTCCAAAGCTTTAAGCAAGTCTTTACAAAAGTTATTACAACCAAAATACCACGATAATGTGCCCCATGCACGACCAGCTACAGGAAGTTCGGGCCGTCGCGCCTCCTGAGGTGCCCGCTCCGTCCGCGGCAGCTCCCGCCTCCAGGGCGCCTTCCTCGCCATCGCCTTCGTCCTCGTCGACCAAGACCTGGTCGTACTTCTTGGCGAGCACCTCAGCGGCCTCCCCCGCCTTGCTGCGGATCTCGACCGGCTCCATCACGGCCTCGAGGTTGAATGAGGGCCAGAGCTTCAGAAGGTTGCTGAAGACGCGACTGGTGGCAAGGACGAGGAGATCGCGGCTCTCCGCCACAACGCGCTCGTCGAAGCGTTTCGCGACCTTTTCAATCTCCCCGAGGAACTGCCCGAAGAATTGCGTGTGTGCTGCCTCGTCGTCGATCCCTCCGGAGGGAAGGTGGGGGACCTCAATCCTCATGTCGTCCCCGATGGCGTTCGCGCGGCGAACCAACTCGTGGAGCATGAGCTGGCGCTGGTGCGTCATGGCCCGGTTGTGCCGCGCGGAGTCTTGCGCTTGCTCTGCGCGGTCCGCGGCCGGCCCCACCTACTGCTGGAGGTCGCTCAGGTCCGCCTTCAGGGCGGCGATCTCCTTCTCCGCGCGAGTCAGCGCCTCCTTGGCGCGCTGGAGGCGAGAGGTCAACTCCCTCTCCGACTTCTCGAGCCCTTCGATCTTGTGCAGGAGCTCGGTGCGTTTGGCTGTGAAGCGCTCCTCCTGCATCGTAGCCTTGGCATCGTAGTCGTTGGCGAGCCTCTCGCGGATGCGCTCAACCCTGGCGTCGGCCTCCTCCTGGGTCCGCTTCTGCTTTACCGCAAGGTCGGCGTTGGCCTTGTCGTGGCGCTCCTTGCGGGTGGCCTTGCTCCTGGCCACCGAATTCTCGCGCTCTTGCAGTTGCCCCTCGCGGATGGCCTGGGCCGCCTCGAGCAGTTGGATTTGCTCCTCGCGTTGATGCAGCTCGTTCTCCTGGAGGGAGAGCTCTTCCTCGCGCCGTTTCAGCTCGGTCTCGCGAGGCGCTAGCTGCCCCTCGCGGGTATCCAGTTGCTCGCGCAACTCCTTCAAGCTGGTCCTCGTGGCCTCGGACTCGTTGGCGAACTTCTCCTCTGCGGCCGCCAGCTCCTGGTGCTTGGCGGTGGTCTCCGTCTCCAGCGCCTCCCGAGCGGCGTCCAGCTGGCCCATGACCTCGGCCGCCTCCCGCTTGACGCTGTCGCGGGTCTCCTTCGCGAAGCGCATCGCTTCTTCGCGCGCCGCCCTTGCCGCCGCGTCCTGCCGGCGACACATTTCCACCCGCTCGTAGAGAAGGGCCCAGGCGTCGGCAAGCCTCGCCCGCTCCTTCTCCCTGGCGAGATCTTCCTTGGCGAGCTGCGCCGCCAGCTCGTCAAGCGCCTACCGCGATTGGCGGAAGACAACGTCGCGGCGAACCGCGCGAGGGCGCGGCTCTCCCAGCGTCGAGGCGCCCAGGGCACCTTGCCCCGAGCTTGTAGCGGCCCCTGTCGCGGCTTGGGGGCTCGTGGGGGCGCCCTCCTCGCCGCCCGCGTCGAGGGCCCTCAGGGGGCTGGGCGTCCTCTCGCCCCCGGCCCCGCCGCTTGGGAGCTCCAGAGGCACCACCACCTCTTGCTCTTCAGGGGCGCTCCCCGCCCCTTCAACGGTGGCCGCGCCCGCCGCGGCCTCGGGCGCGTCCGCCCCTCTTGTTGGAGCCTCCTCCGTTTCTGGGGGCGGCTCCAGGACGATCTCCTCGTCAACCGCTTCCTCTTCCTCGCGGTGCTCGGCCGCAGGAGGAGTAGCGGCCCGAGTTGGCGGAGGCATTGCCAGCTCAATCACCTCCTCCTCGCGGTGTCCAACCACGGGGGGAGAAGCTCCCCTAGATGGAGACGTTGTCGCCTCCTCGACCACCACCACCTCCGCGCGGTGCTCACCCGCGGGAGGGACTGTCTCCTGCTGTGACTCCACAGCCGCTTGCTGCGGCTCGTCAGTCGCTAGCCTCGGCTCGTCAGCCGCTTGCCGCGGCTCGACGGCCGCCTGCTGCGGCTCGTCGGCCACAGGTGCCTCCTCGGCGGCACTGGCGATCTTCCCAAGCTTGCGGAGACGCCGTTTCCTCGGCGCTGCGGGTACACTGAAGAAACACAAGCAAAGCATAGACCCCTCAGGAGGAGTTTTCTCTGAAGCAAATGCTGAAAGAAAAGAAAGGACCAAACTTACTCGTCGACCGCTCTCCACACCCTTTTCTTCCCCCTGGGCGGCTGGAGGGCGCTCGCTCCGGCCTCTTCGGGAGGCGCCGCTGCCTCCTCGGGAGGAGCATCCCTTGAGGCGGCCCCGGCGTCCTTATCGTGGAGGGCCTTGGTGCGGGGCTCGTGACGCCCCCTCCTGCTGCTGCCCTCCTCCGCAGGGCGATGGGAACGGACCACGCGGAAGGTGTCCTCGTCGCCGCTAGAGGAAATCTCCTGGAGGTCCACGCCAGGCGGCACGTTCCTTGAACCTGCATCCTCGCCAGAGGGGTTGGCACCTCGGGAAACTTCCTCCTCGCCCGAGGGGTTGGCGCCTCGGGAAGCCTCATCCTCGCCGGACTCTTCATCCTCGTCCGGCTCCAGCGCGTCGCCCGCCTGTTCCTGCTCCGCCGCCCACGGGTTGCGGCGGGACCCGACGAGCCTCGCGGGTCTGATGCCCCACTCGTCAAAGAGGGGTAGGAGCCTACGGGCCTCACGCACGCTCTCATCCACATAGACGAACAGCGGCAAGGCGTCGTCGTTGCTTGGGGGCGAAATAGATGTCGTGGCAAAGAGGGCCCTCATGATCTGCTTCAGCTCTTCCGGGGAGAGATCATCGGGGCTGAGGCGCATCCTATCATCTAGGCCTGAATAGGTCCACATCGGCGGCGAATGCCATTGAAGAGGAGCAATGCGGCGTGCAACGAAGTCATTCGCCACCATCCGGCCGGTGAGCCCGGCCTCGCGGAGCACCTGAATACGCTCATATACCGCCATGAGCTTAAGGCCCTCGAAGTCACCACTCGCCCAACGCGCCCACTTCCTCGGCGGCGCCACGGGGTGCCTCCAGATTGCGGTTCGACGACTTGGTGCGAACAAAGAGCCACTTCTCGCGGAACTTCTCCACCTTCTTCGTCACCTCGGTGATGGCATTCTCACCCTGCCACGCGATGGGAATGTATTCCTCACTTCTGGCGGCGGCGATGCGGAAGGAGACGCATCCGCTCGCTCGACTTGGTGCTCCGGAGGGAGTAGAAGCTGCGGAAGAGGGCCACCGAGGGGTGGACACCGACGTATGCCTCGCAGAGGTAGGCAAAGATGGCGAGAATGAGCACGGAGTTGGGGTGGAGATGAAGGAGCTGGATCCGGTACGCTTCAAGGATCGCCAGGAGGAAGCTGGAGAAGGGAGGAACGAGGCCGGCGTAGAGTGTGTGAAGGAAGACGGGGTAGTACCCCACGCCGACCTTGCTGCCGCCGGGCGCTATGCTGGTGGCGCCGAGCTCGTGGGTGTTGGCGGCCACCAGGTGCTGCACCCTGGAAACCGCCGCCGCGACGAGGGATTCCGGCATCGTCCCCTGGGGCGCGGCGCCCCGCACCGCCGCCGCAGACGTGCCGGTCTGCATCGCGGCCTTGCCCTTCTGGCCGTCGGTTGCCCTCTTGGGAGCCATGGCCGCCGGAAGAAAACTCGAAGGCGGAGACCTCGGAGCGGAGCTCTGGGAGGAAGAAGAGGTTTTTGGAGAAGAGGCGCGGAGTAATGGGAGAAGTGACGGGCGCCGCCTGCGCCCCAGGCTTTATTGACCAGCGCCCGAGTCGTGGCGGGCCCGCCACGTCGCCCGTTGGAGCCGAGGAGGTCGTGGCCGCGAGTGCAACCGCTGCGTGCCACGTGTCGCGGCCCTGTCATGCATCTTTGGCCCTCGACGCNGAATTGGGGTGGAGGTGAAGGAGTTGGATCCGGTACGCTTCAAGGATCGCTAGGAGGAAGCTGGAGAAGGGAGGAACGAGGCCGGCGTAGAGTGTGTGGAAGAAGACGGGGTAGTACCCCAGGCCGACATTGCTGCTGCCGGGCGCTATGCTGGTAGCGCCGAGCTCGTGGGTGGTTTGCGGCCACAGGTCCGCGCCCTGGAAACCGCCGCCGCGCCAACGAGGGACTCCGGTATCGTCCCCTGGGGCGCGGCGCCCCGCACCACCGCCGCAGACGTGCCGATCTGCATCGCGGCCTTGCCTTTCTGGCCGTCGGTTTGCCCTCTGGGAGCCATGGCCGCCGGAAGAAAAACTCGAAGGCGAAGACCTCGAAGCGGTGAGCTCTGGGAGGAAGAAGAGGTTTTTGGAGAAGAGGGCGGCGGAGTAATGGGAGAAGTGACGGGCGCTGCCTGCGCACCCAGGCTTTATTGACCGGCTCCCGAGTCGTGGCGGGCCCCGCCACGTCGCCCGTTGGAGCCGAGGAGGTCGTGGCCGCGGGTGCAACCGCTGCGCGCCACGTGTCGCGGCCCTGTCAGGCATCTTTGGCCCCTCGACGCTTCGCCTTCGTCATGGGCCTCGGCGTGCCCGTCGCGGGCCCGGGGGCTACTATCGGCACAGTGGAAACCAGGGTACCACGGGCCGGCCTGCCAGGGCCCACAAGATTTCTTTGGATGATTTTCGCTAAGGACCAGGCTCTCCAAGCCTGGCGAGCCTCGCGAGGATTTTCCCCTCGCGAAGGGTTTTTTCTCCTCGCCAAGGATTCTCTCCCTTGGCGAGGGATCGCTCCTCGACAAGGCGTCTCCGACGCCGCCCGCAAATTCTGCTAAGGACCAAGCTGAAGGGCTCGGCGAGGCTTTCGCCTCGCGAAGCGCCCTCCTCGTGAAGCCGTCTCTGCCTCCGCGGCAGAGCGCACATGGCTCTGCGCCATGGGCAGAGTGACGCGCGTGCCTACGCGCGATGACGACGACGCCGCAGTTCCGTTTCCATGTATAAAGCAGTCAACAAAGCGGAGCCAAGCAAAGCGGACAACGAGTATGCCTCTTTGGTGACAAGGGAACAGTCTGCAGCTACGCTCCAAAGGACGACGTCACCGTGGTCACCTCCCCCTCGGCAAGCGCCAGCCCACTGTCCAGCTGGTCGGTGCCCCTTTTCAGCTTTGGTGACGCCGTTCCTCTGCCGTGGACCGCGTCCACGAGCTCTACCTTTATGGTGGACTTCACCTTTACGGTGCACCGCGCCTCCTCCTTCGTCGCCATGTGGTAGCCCTTCCCGCCCAAAGTTTGGGCGGAAGAGGTCCAGGACGCCTATAAAAGGAGGAGGAGCACGCCCAAGCAAGGGGTTCGACTCTTCACTAGGTTCGGTCCAAGAATCCAGAGCCCAAACCCTGATCTGAAGAATAGCTAGTAGCCATAGTCAGACACCTCGAGCTCGACAAGCTCTCCTTGTACTGTGAACTCTCCAAGCAGTGCAATACAACCAGAGCAGGACGTAGGGGTTTTACCTCCACAAGAGGGCCCTGAACCTGGGTAAGAACCGAGCTTCCATCTCTGCAGTGCTGTCCCGCAGCGAGTCCGACGAGCACCGTCGCCGGAGCACGTTGAGGGTTGTTGATTCCGTGTTCAGCCCCTTACTCGATCCTTCTCGAGACACCCCCAGTTCCTGGGACAGTTCTCCGACAGTCGCCACTAACGTACCACTTATCAGTGGCGTGTGTATCGAGCGTCACTAGTAGCACTTACCACTGACGCATAACCGCTGGCGTGTCTAAAATACACCACTAAGGACCAGATCTGCGCACCACTGCTAGGCTATTTTCTACTAGTGCTTGTTGCCCTCTTGATCTCTGGAAGAAAGGTGGCGGTCTGTGAAGATGGAGGACTCCTTGGACATCCGTCTCCCTCGTGTCGACTCCTCGACCTCCAAAGGCACACATCAACAAGCAAGCTCGCTTGAGAAGGCTCTGCGCCGCCGCGCAACTCAGAATTTAAACTCAATGTCAAAGATCAAAGGAGTTTTCATTACCACTTGGTCATTGAGATTCAGCCCAATGTCCGTCGGCATGCTACCTACGCCTTCCCATGTCTGCACCGTCATGTCACTGCCACTAGGTGGGGGGGCGAGTTAGGTACTATTCTTATGGGAGAGTGATTGAGATCATGCCGTTGAACACGTGTAATGCTAATTACATAACTAATACCCAGGTGAGATGAGCCTAGGGGATTAAATCTAATCCTGTCCAGCGTGCCACAAAAAGTTCGAAAAGGGTTAACCGTCATTAAACCACTATTAAAAATGATAACTATACTTAATTAAGTGTTTGATGGTCGGGTTTAGATCAGAATAGAGTTGAGGGACCAAAGGTAGACTTCTGCAACACTTTTATGGACTAAAAATGCATTTAACCAACAAGAAAATCATAAGCTCTACAACGACAGGCTTGGATCTAAGTAGATGTACATGTTCCTTAACACAGAGATACCTCTATCAAAATAATAAAATTTCGTAGAAATGTTACCACACAGATACCTCTCTATCCATCCGTAAAATTGCAAAAATTGCCTTGAAATATTATTTTTCCTGCATGGTCGATTGATGTTGTTGTTACAAATAACTAATATATATTGGCGGTTTCAAAAAAAAAACAAATATATATCGGCGCCTTTTCAGAAAAATCTCAGCACGTAAAATTATTAATTGAGTTGAGATTAAGAGTTAGAAAAACATGTGAAGAAAGTGTGTGTGTATATGTGTGTGCGCAGTACCTGCTTCCAACAATTGCTTGTAGAGTAACATGCTAAAAGCGGGGGCATTATTTGGCATGGTTGAGTTGACATGAAAGCATGGTTTGTGGGCAGCAGGAGTAGAGAACAATGCGTTTCTGTCCCTAGTCTGTCTATCTTTATACAAAGTGAAAGCCTCATGAATCATATCATTTCTACGGCAGAAATTGTACCTTATCCCCGTGTGAGTTATTATTTAGTTCTTGGGCCACGCTCATTCTTCTTTGGCTTTCGTGAACTATCGAAGTTGTTCGCTGGTCTATGGTGGGACATCTTCGATCTATTTATTCGTTTGGATCTACGGTAAGTTTTGTTGGAGAATTGTAAGCCTGCGTTTCATCTGCGTTTATTCGATCTCGTCGTACGCGGTGGGTGACTATTGCGGTCTTAAAAGTCTTGGTTGGCGCGAGCGTCTGCAGTGGACAATTCTTTGTTATTTCTTCGGTGTATTTCTCAAGCTCCGGCAGCCGGCGATCGATGCGAGGAAGAAGACGACCGGTTTGAGTTTTATTGTATTTTTATTTTGTGCTGGCCGTGTTGCGTCGAGTTGTAACTCCTATGTACCAGTTGTTTTGCTTGATCAATATAAGATATAAGATGCCTTCGGGCGTTTTTCCTCAAAAAAAAAAGTAAGGCACTGAAGAAAGCTTCAAATTTTGATAATGCATATCTTGTATTCCTTCCACATTATATTAGTTATCACTCAAACGGATGCATGTACATGTATTAACATATGTTTAAATACATCCTTTTGAACGACAACTATTATGGAACCGAAGGAGTATATTGCATGTATTCGCATATATGCTCTATTTCTCCGCTCTAAGCAGAAAGACTTGTCGGAAATCGCCGGTTGGGTTGGTCCGACCAAGAAAGGCAAGTGTTCAGTATAGATAATGCATGCTTAGATGATGGACATAGTAGATGGAAATACTATCTCCTTTAAAAAAATAGAGTGCACCGGTTTCTCCTATAAATTTGGGTCAGTTTATTTTATATAATTGAGCGGTGGATATCAAAAACCTTAATTTAAAATATATATATATACAGTGCAACTTCGACGTTCCACACGACATAGTTTGGAAGATGTTGACCGATTCGTCCTCGCTTCGTTCATACCACACCCACCTGACCTGAGACCTGACCGCGAATGGTCCGCCGACGCCTAGGCAGCGAGCCAGCAAACCACGCCGGCAGGGACAGCGAGCAGACTTGGGTTCGGCATCAGCCAGGGAAACGAATAATAACCCATGCTCTCGCTTACGATTGGCATCGCTGCAAAAGAGCAGATGGAGGAGCCAGCCAGGTATCTATCCATCAGGTGATCAGGACCACATCTCGATCGATCAAATTGACAATTGAGATCGATGTCAATCGATCGGCAGCGAAAATAAAGAGCGGCTCGCGGCGCGAAGATGTCGGGCAATTTGATCAGAAGGAGATGGGGTATCATGGACCTTGGTTCCAAAGCTGTAAAGCCAACGCCGATCGAGCAGAGATTGTCGTATCAGCCGAGAAGAATGGAATATATGCACAAGTGTTCAGCTAGGTGGAGATGGGCCTTCGGGAGCACAAATGGCGACAGGCAGACAGTAAATTTGGAATTGTGTCCAGGAAGCCTGGTGCCCTGATGGGAGTGAGGGTGTGAGATACTCCAACAATCGTGTGCTGGCTCCTTATTCCGTCGTGTGATCGTGTTTGGCACCTGGGCAAGGGCTAGATGCTATTCTTCTTGCCTCCTCGTTGATCCGGACACATATGCTTATGCTTTTTTTTTAAACCAGGTTATTCCACTCTCTCTATTACTCGAACAGAAATATTGCAATCTTAGAACATAACTGAGAAAACAGAAATAGGACGAGTTTAACGTATCAATAATAGAATAAGGACAGCGGTGCCAACAAATCAACAATCAGCTTTACTGTTAAGACCATCAATAAACTACATCTACATTGTTATCATTCATGACCTCTTGCGTTCGCAGGATTTTAGAAACGCACGCATGTGCATGTGAGTCTAGTTATTGATGTTTTGCAGCGACGATTTCGGTGGGGTCAGCATCCCTCGGGGATTTCAGTTTTGATGGTGCTTTTGGGTGCCGAGTCTTGATATGCAAGGTGAAAACTACAAGGTGAAAGCTCTTCGTCTGGACTTTATTGGATATCCGCAAGTGATATTTTTCTGGTTAAAAGCATTGTCTGAAGAGTTCGGATTTTTTTTAACCATGCAGGAGCACTGCATCTAGAGTTCGGATTTTCTCTTGCTTGAAACACTACAATATTTGAATGGGCGATGACAGTTTCAAGAATTTCGACGCGACGAGCTCATGGTGAAAACGGTTTATAATTTGAACGCTCTGTTGTGAAGATGTTTTGGCTTGAATTGATACTACCTCCGGTCCAAAATAAATATAGCATAAAACTGTGACACTTATTTTGAATATTTCCCCGATGGAAGTCAAATAGACAATCCCATAAAAACCCTTGTACTGCGACATATATTTCCATAAAAGACTACGCGTCCACTCCACCCACCCAGCGCTGGTGCGTGATCACCGCGATTATTACTAGAAATCCCTTCTCTACGAGCGCGCGAGCCTGAGCGTGTCTCCTCTGTTCCCTTTCTTTATTTCTTTCTTTTTTCAGCCTCCCGCACGAGCATTACTTTTCCTTTTCTTTCATCGCAAAAATTTATTTGGCAGTTGTGGGATTCGAAACCTGGACGAGAGAGTTCGCACTGTGGGCTTTCCCATGTTGGGCTAACAACTTATTTAGATGACAATAATGATTTACAGAGAACTTTATAATACTTAATTTTTTAATTTGCTTTTATACTACCAAGCGTAAGTTTATTCACACAAAAAAAATGTCTTCCCTTTTTTCGTGTTATGCAAACATTTATTCTATTCCGTTTTAATGAAAACATGTATTTTGTATGAAAATCATTTTTCTTAGGCAAAAAATATTTTAAATTCCCTTTTTTGGCTAATGGTTTTTCGGGGGAAAAATAACGGGTGGAGATAGGAAAAGAACACTTTCTACTAGTACAAAAACTAGAACAAAAGTAACTACCACTTTCTACTAGTACAAAAAAGTTGGAATAGAAAAGAACTACCACTTTCTGCTAGTATAAAAATACATGCTATGCGAATATGTTATTTTTAATCAAAATACATGTTCCTTGTTGGTTAGATTTTCTTCTAATTCCCTACAGTAAAATGAAAAATCCTTTTCTATTCCTTTTTATGGAAACATGAATTTCGTATGAAAAATCATTTTGCTCATGGCAAATTGATTCAGCCGGCGTAACTAGCAAAAAGAATAACGGGTGGGGATAGAAAAATGATTTAGCCTAAGAAAAATGATTTATCATAAAAAAAAGATTTTACCTATTCCTTTTTTTCGTATTATGCAAACATTTTAGTTTTAATCCAAATACATGTTTCTTGTTGGTTATTTTTTTCTAATTTTCTTTGTCTAGTTTGTAAGTTCCATAAAATATAAAAGGATCAAGCAAAACAAAAAACCTTTTTCTATTACATGGAAACATGTATTTTGTATGATAAATCATTTTTCTTATGCTAAATTTATTAGGAATTCCTGTTTTGGGCGAGTGGTTTTTCAGGGGAAAATAACGGGTGGGAATAGAAAAAAAATCACTTTCTACTAGTATAAAAAAAGTAGGAAAAAAAGAATTACTACCTTCTACTAGGATGGATATGGGATGAAAAAGAACTACTACTTTCTACTAGGCTATAATGCTTAGTATCTCCCACCCGATAACTTGTTTGATATGTGATTGGTATCATCGTACTACCTCTTGTCACATTTGTTAACTTGTAGGCTATAACCCTGGTAATAAAGTTTTTGGGATCCCCCACAACTTGTTTGATATGCGACTGATAACATCATACTAGTTTGTTGTTTAATCGATAACTTATAGGGTTATAGTCTTTTGGTAATAATGCTTGGTATCTCCCACCTGATAAGTTGTTTGATATGTGTAGGGTAACACGATACATTTTGGTCACATCAGTAACGTGTATGCTATAGCCTTGCCAACAAAATTTTAGTATCCCCGCTGAAAGTGCATGGTTGCCCCCATGCATGGTTTTGGTAATTAATGACAATCTCTATGGACTAATATTTGCATTGAGCTATATTTGTAGGTGTCCATTAGCTTGCTTGTTCTCCATGTGTTGGAGTCGAGGTTAAGGGAAAAAGATTATTTGTTAATCAAGGCCAAGGTGTTCGTCATCAAGACAAAGGCCAAGTGAAGATATGCCGAAGTGGTGCTTCTCCCATCTTGGTGTATGGGGGAGCCACATGTGAATCTTCACCAAGCAAAGCGCAATCAAGAAGATGGTTCGTCTTGAGGAGATGAAGATCGTCTCCATCGACCTCAAGTGGATTAATGCGCAAGGCAAAGGTATGATCTTGATAGGGTTTCTTTTTTACCGGTCTCATGATGCTTAGTGAGAGACCGGTTTATAGGATAGATAACCGTACTATCAAGAGGGGCTCTCGACCGAGTAACTTGATCGTATCGTTCGTGGAGAGATCAACCCTTTGCATCCTTGCATCCTTGAAATCATCTTCATTGGTTCTTATTTGACTCTTATCGTGGTGTGGTCTTGGTGCTTGTCGTGCGTGTTATGACAAGGCTAAGATCACCAAAAACAGTTTGCATATGCGTCTTCATTTTGCATCTTCGGTATTGGAGATTTTGCCGGTTCATCCTTTAGGAAGGTTTCACCTTTCCAACCCTTTGCAAAATCTCCTTTGCTAGTTTGCCATTTTCAAAGGTTGCTTTTGTCGTCCTCTTTCCAACAAATTTGGTTTTGCTTCATTCGGACTTCAATTGCAAAAGAAACGGTTTTTCGGTTTGCGAAAAAGAGCTTTTAAACTTTCCCCATTTGGTTTTACAATATATTGTTGGACTATGATGTTTCTCTGCATAATCTTGTTGTGCTCATTGTGATGATTCCAACGAGTCTAAGATTATCGAAAACGGAGTTCATTTGCAAAAGTTATGGGGTTCTGATTTTTCTGTTGGATCTACCCCGGAGATGTCCCAGAGTCTCCGGTCCCACCGGAGTCTCCGGCCCTATGCTTTTCTCAGCCGTGTCGCTTTTGTGTGGTGCGGCTCTGGTAGGGGTCCGGAGCACCCCCGGAGGGTCCCCGGAGTCTTCGGCCTGGCCGGAGTCTCCGTCCCCTGGACCGGACTTTCCGGCCCTCCCCGATGATCCAGCAGACCGGAGTCTCTGGCCACTTTGTCCGGAGTCTCCGGCCTGGACAGGTTCCAACGGCTAGTTTTTGGGGGAGGCTATAAAAAGCCTCCTCCCTCCCCAAAACCTGGTTGCTGGTCTTGCTCACTTGTTTTCCTCTCTCCTCCTTTGTTGCTAACCTTGTGAGCTTGATTCCTCTCAATCCCTCCAATGATTCTTGCCCAAACTTAGGGATTCAAGAGAGGAGATCTAGATCTACCATTCCACCAATCAAAATCCCCTCTAAGTGAGGGAAACTTGTGGATCTAGATTTTACGGTTGCTTTGTGTTCACCCCCTTTGTTCTTCCTCTCTTATTCCCCCCAAAGCATTTGTTGCTTGGTTGGAATTTGAGAGTGAAGGACTTGATCACTTTGTATGTTCTTGCCTCTTGCATTGGTTGCATCGGGTTGCTCTCTCCACGGTGATACGTGAAGATCGAAGTTGAGAAGCTTGTTACTCTTGGGTGCATTGTGTTCCCAAGAGCTTGTGCCTCTTGGGTGCATTGTGTACCCTAGACGGTGGAGGTGCCGTGAAGACTTCGGCTTGTGAAGCTGCGGCAAGATTTGGGAGCCCCCAATTGAGTTGTGGGTGTGTGCCCCAAAAGTTGTAAAGGCTCCGGATTCCGCCTCGAAGGATTCCGATAGTGGAAGGTGAACCAATCCCTTGGGTGCGGTTCATCGGAGAATAGGGTGAGGCCTTTGTGGCATCTTGAGTAGGCCTCTTGTGGCGAGCTCACACCCCTCCAACGAGACGTACTCCCTTAACAAGGAGGAACTCGGGAATACATCCTCGTCTCCGCGTGCCTCGGTTATCTCTATACCCGAGCTTTTACTTATGCAATTTACTTTGTGATAGCCTTCGTGCTTGAAGTTTATATCTAGCTATCACCTTGTTGCTTGCCTTGTTTAGCTTAAGTTGTTGGTGCACTTTAGGTAAACCTAGATTTTTAGGTTGTTGGCGTGTTAATTTAAACACCTAGTTTTATTCCGTAATTATCAAGCCCCTAAATAGAAAAAGTGTTAATCGCCTATTCACCCCCCCCCCTCTAGGCGACATCCGGGACATTGTTTGTCCTTTCACCCGCCCGATAACTTGTTTGATATGCGGTCGGTAACATCGTACTTGATAAGAATGCCAAGTTTTGCCCCGCTTCATAACTTGCTTGATATGGGATTGGTAACATGATACTAGTTTTGCTCACATCGATAACTTGTAGACTATAGTTTTGGTAATGAAATTTTCTGTATCCTCAGTGTGATAACTTGTTTGATATCTGTATGGTAACATCATAATAGTTTTCTTTCACATTGATAACTTGTAGGCTACAGCCGCGGTACTAAAGCTTTAGTATCCCCCGCCTAACAACTTGTTTGATATGCGGCTGGTAACATCGTATTAGTTTTGCTCAAATCGATATTTTATGCCAAAATCTTGGTAATAATGTCTAGTTTCCCCCGCCTGATAACTTGTTTGATATGCGATTGGTAACATCACACTAGTTTATCTCACATCGATAACTTTGTATGTTGTAGTCTTGGTAATAAAGATTTTAGTATCCCCCTCCTGATAACTTGTTTGATAAGTGTCTAGTAACATCTTACTAGTTTTGGTCACATTGATAACTCGTAGGCTATAACCTCAGTAATAAAGTTATAGTATCCCCGCCGGATAACTTGTTTGATATGTGGCCGGTAACATCGTACTTGTTTTGCTCATGTTAATAAGTTTTATGTCAAAGTCTTGATAATAATGCCAGGTTTCACCTCGCTTCATAACTTGCTTGATACGGGATTGGTAACATCATACTAGTTTTGCTCACATTGATAACTTGCATACTATAGTTTTGGTAATAATTTTTTTTGTATCCTTAGGGTGATAACTTTTTTGATATATGTATGGTAACATCATACTAGTTTTCTTTCACACCGATAACTTGTAGACTATAGCCCTGATAATAAAGTTTTAGTATCCCCGCCTAAAAACTTGTTTGATATGCGGTTGGTAACATCGCAATAGTTTTGCTCACATCAATAAATTTTATGCCAAAGTCTTGAAAATAATATTTAGTTTTCCTCCTCATGATAACTTGTTTGATATAAGATTGGTAGCATCATACTAGTTTAGCTCACATCGATAACTTTGTAGGTGGTAGTCTTGGTAATAAAGATTTTAATATCCCCCACCTGATAACTTGTTTGATATGCGGCCGGTAACATCGTACTTGTTTTGCTCACGTTAATAAGTTTTATGTCAAAGTCTTGATAATAATGTCAAGTTTTACCCCGCTTCATAACTTGCTTGATACGGGATTGGTAACATCATACTAGTTTTGCTCACATTTATAACTTGTAGACTATAGTTTTGGTAATTTTTTTTGTATCCTTCGGGTGATACCTTTTTTGATATATGTACGGTAACATCATACTAGTTTTCTTTCACACTGATAACTTGTAGACTATAGCCCTGGTAATAAAGTTTTAGTATCCCCCGCCTAAAAACTTGTTTGATATGCGGTTGGTAACATCGCAATAGTTTTGCTCACATCAATAAATTTTATGCCAAAGTCTTGGAAATAATGTCTAGTTTTCCTCCTCCTGATAACTTGTTTGATATAAGATTGGTAGCATCATACTAGTTTAGCTCACATCGATAACTTTGTAGGTGGTAGTCTTGGTAATAAAGATTTTAGTATCCCCTCCTGATAACTTGTTTGATATGCGTCTGGTAATATATTACTAGTTTTGGTCACATTGATAACTTGTAGGCTATAACCCTGGTAATAAAGTTTTAGTATCCTCCGCCTGATAACTTGTTTGATATGTGACTGGTAACATCGTACTAGTTTCGCTCACATCGATAACTTTTATGCCAAAGTCTTGGTAATAATGCCAAGTTTTTTTCTGCCTGATAAATTGTTTGATATGTGATTCGAAACATCAAACTAGTTTTTGTTCACATCCATAACTTGTAGGCTATAGTCTAGGTAATGAAGTATTTTTAGTATCCCCGCCTGATAAAACTAGTATGATGATTTTCTCCGACCTAAATTTGAGTCGAGTTTGCGTGTGCTTCAGACACACTCGTGTTCGCCCCGTTTCCACATGCGGCGGGGCAAGTACCCTTAAATGGACGCGGCTGAACCAAACCTTAGCTCACAAATCCTAGCACAACCCCTCACCCCTCCCGAGCTACGGTCATCGATCGCACCTCCCAGCACCTTCCTCAACCTCCAGGATGGATCTGCCGCTCCACCTCGGCATCTTCTAGACCAGATCAAGTGCGCGTGGTGGAGCGTGTTCGGGTAGATTATCTCGCCGCCGCAATGCCGCGTAGGTCGGCATGCTGTCGAATGTGCCGGCTCTGCGCCGGTTGTCGGAGCAGATGAGGAGGACCATGGAGGCGGCGTCTTCTGATGTCCCCATCCCCGAGGCGGAGGTGTACGCCGCCCCGGCCCCTACCAACGCACTTGCTTCAACGAGGAGGAAGACGATGACCCTTTCTTCTCCAGGAAGAGGACGACGAAAAGACGAGGACGCCGGCAACCCGCAACTGAGGAGTTCATGAAGCGCTCATTAGAGATGCTCGGAGCTGACAAATCCCGGCGGGCCGCGCTCTTCAGCGAGCTCCAGGAGCAGGAAGCTGCCGAGCTGGCGCAAGCGTACGTGAGGCGGCTGGGGCCAGCAGCTCATGATGAAGCCCTATTCCCCTGGCAGCACCGCCTATACGTGGCAAATTTTGTTAAAATTATCACAACCACTATGTAAACCATACCGCTAAACAGGAAGAGCATAAGAGCCAACAAGTCTACCTCTGGGGCCGGTCCCGCCGAAGGAAAGGCCCGCAAATCTTTACTAGTCCTCTCTCATTGATAACTTGTATACCCCTTCTTTTCACCAAATTTTGTATTTTGAATTTTTCCAAACCAACGCAACTGTTTTTTTCTATTTTTTACACTAGTAGGAAGTGGTAGCTCTTCTTTGTTCAAATTTTTTACACTAGTTGGAAGTGGAATTTTCCGATTGGAAGTGAGATTTTCTGATCTCCTACCCATTTTTGTTTACCCTAAAATATCACTAGCCCAAAAAGGGAATTGACTTTTCCGTTCATAATTCAAACTGCATGGCAAATCATAAAGGAGTACCATAAAAATTTGCACCAAACAACCTGTCAAAAAAAAAGGGAATAGAATCGGCCCAGCTAGTTGAGCACAGGGAAAAAGTGAAAAGAAGCCGTCCCACTGGGCTGGGCTGCGCGTGGAATAAAAGGGAATAGCTTCGGCCGACCGAACAAGGAAATTACGAGATTGAATTTCTTTCCCTTTTTAGCTGGTCGGGAAACGATCGATCGCATTCGGCAAAAAAAATGAGAATATATCCTACTCCCTCCGTTCCAAAATACTTGACTTCCATTTATCTACATATGGATGTATCTACATACTAAAAGATGTCTAAATACATCCGTATATAAACAAATAAAAGTCATCTATTTTAGAACGGAGGGAGTATCTGTATGACACTGGGTTGTATGCGTAAAAAAAAGGGAATAGCTCCGTTCCCCAAAAACAGACTGTGTGCGTAAAAAGAAAAGGAAATAGGTCCGATCTGCCTAAAACGGAAACACGTGCTAATCAACTCTTTCCTTTTATGGTAACAGCCGCTGGTCGGAGAACCGATCGATCAATTTGCTTTGATCGCGCGCGCGTAGAGTAGCATTGCCCATTATTACTTGCTACTCTCTCCGTACCAAAATATAATACTCCCTCCGTCCCAAAAAGGATGTCATAGATTTGTCCAAATTTAAATGTATCTAGACATGATTTAGTGTCTAGATACATTTAAATTTGGACAAATCTATAACATCCTTTTTGGGACGGAGGAAGTATGTTTTAGGAGAGAGTACCAAACAAGTTTTTTTTTTCCAAATTTAACTTCATTGTCAGTTTTGCGAAAATTTTCCTACCAAAAAAATACCAAACCAATGAAGCCCGATGCTCCGATCCGTTGTGGTCTATCTTCCGCTCGATCCTCGTCTCCGTTTCAGCCTTTCCATCCGTTCCACAGCCCAGCCCGATAACAACCCAAACCCAGAGGCCCAAACACGTCAAAATCACGGTAGGTCCCACCTCCGAAATTTCCCGGACATTCCCGCTTCCATCCATCCTCCATTATCCAAAAAGAAAAAAAAAACTGCTGACGTGTTCGGTCGCGACTCTTCGAAGTCCTGTAGGGGCACAAACGTAATTCTCCACCCTCCCAAACCGACCTCCTGCTCCAACCCCCGGGGGCCCGGTATAAATATCCCACGCCTCCCCGATCTTATCAACAACCCATCCACTCCACCATGATCTGGATCTGAAAATATTCGAATCTTTCTCTCGGCGCGATCCGAAATTTTCCTCAACTCCCCCGCGCTTCCAAACGGAACCGCCGGGTTTAAAATTTTTCAAACCCGATCGGATCTTCACACCGCGCCATTCCCCCACCACGGATCTGCCCCTCCTCCCATACCCCGCCGGATCTGCCCCTCCCCTCCTCGCCGGCGTCGACCGATGGCGGTTCACGGGCGGCCGACGAAGCGGGCGCGGCGGACGCGCGTGACGGCGGATCCCTACCTCCTCGACATGCGGGCGTTCCCCGGCGCCAAGGAGCGGGCCGGCGCCGCCACGTTCCGCGCCAACGTGCGGCGGTTCCTGTCCCGGTACGCGTCCCCGGCGCAGGCGCCCGCGGAGTGGGGGCAGGAGGAGGACGTGCTGGGCGCCGTCGCCGCGATGTGGCAGGTGGGCTTCCGTGTTGATGGCGAGGGGGGCCAGGCTTCGGTCGTGGTCATGGATGTGGTCGAGGAGGACGTGCCCAGGGCCAGGCGCGTCCACTGTGACCACTGTACTGTTGCCGGTAAGTGTGTCTTGAGTCATTCCGGCGTGCTCTAGTGTGTTTCGTTGTTCCAGCATGCCCGGGTTGGTATAGCAGTCCGTGTCATGTGTTTGGGGATTTTTTTTGTTTTATTTAGTAGATTTGAGAGTATATAGCATCCTGTTAGGATTTGATGTAGATTTGAGATTCGTGAGGCTGTCCTCTGTAGTGTGTAGAGAGTATGGATGCTCCTAGATTTGTGTTATTTTTGTCTGTATTCATCATGGGGTGCTGTAAATATGTATACATGCATGCTCACATGAATTTGATTTGACAACAGCGACAGACTAAATGCTGCCGATATAAAACAGAGAGCATCGTTTGTTTTTCTTTGAATCTCCGTGCACTGATTATGTCATTCATCGCTTGCTTTTGAAATGATGCTTCTTATGACTAAGCAATGGATGCTTTTGGAGACAAAATATTCATGAAACGAGACACAGAAGATGAAAAAAAAGAGGAAAAAGAGAGAAAAAAGAAAAGAAAGAAAAAGGAGAGGAAAAATATTGCGCCTCGACAGAAAAAATCTCGAACTGCCTGTTTCCACTTGATGTTGATTGGCCGATTCGCCTGATTAAGTGGCAAGTGCTCTTTCAAGCCACACTTAATAATTATAATTAAATGGCCTGGTAAACTTGCTCTAAGTTGATCTGCAATCTACTATGTTTGCTCTGGAGCTTAAAGCCACATCTATTGACAATATTAACAATCGTTTTTGTTCATGGCCTAAATTTGCACAAGTAAATAGCTGATGCCTGCTGGTACGACAATGGCTGATAAATTTACAACCTGGGATGCAAAGTGATGTCATTTCATTTTTTGTTGAACTTTGATAGGCTGGAGCAGGCACCCTGTTTGTGGGAAGAAGTACCACTTCATAATTCGGAATGACAACATGCCCAGCAGCAAAACCTGTCGGCGTTGTGGTCTGATGGTTGAATTGTTTCAAACAAGGTTGGTTCTATCACCAATGCTCAGTATTTGCAATTTCAAAAGCCATTGGTGCCACTACAAACGAATTTAACAATAATATCATTGGAAAAACGGTTGCACATTACTTCTGATGGCAAACGCAACTACATTATGAACTGCGATGGTATCATCAGATATGATAATTGTTTAATCTTGCTGTGCAACTATCAGGTGCCCGTCTTGCAGTCATGGTTCTGGGCTTTCCCATGATGAATCAGAAGATTGGGACTATGTGCAGATTGACAATCCACGGCATTTGCTGCATGGCATAGTTCATGAAAATGGGTTCGGACACCTTGTAAGGATTAATGGTCATGAAGGTGGCTCCAGCCTCTTGACAGGATATCAACTGATGGACTTTTGGGATCGTGTTTGCAGATACCTTAGAGTCAGGTAATGAAAGGCAAATTTATGTAAACCCGTATGCTGTTAAAAGAACACAAGCAGGCCTATTTCCATCACTCATTTTTTATAATTTGCTGGGAAATGATACTAACATATACATGATAAATTCCAGGAAGGTCTCAGTGATGGATGTTTCAAAGAAGTTTGAAGTTGACTACCGTGTTTTACATGCTGTTGCCACTGGTTGTTCTTGGTATGGGCAGTGGGGATTCAAACTTGGCAGTGGGAGCTTTGGAATTACATCTGAAACCTATTGCAAAGCCATTGAAGACCTCTCGTCAGTGCCACTGTCTCATTTCTTCCCTCACTCTCGGTCTCCTCGAAACCAACTGCAGGATATCATTACTTTCTATCAATCCCTCTCAAATCGTCGCCTCAATACAATCCGTGATCTGTTCCTCTATATAATGGGGCACAAAAGTGTGCACAACCACCTTGCATCAGTGCACAAAAAGGAGATAGCATCTGATGTCAATTTGGACAAGGGAAACTGGACTGACGAGGAAATAAAGCGAGCAGTAGATGTTGCTCTGAAAGTTCTCCGTGCTGCAGACAGGTGGGTGGCCATGCGAAGCCTAAAGGCAGCGACAGCCCATCCAATTGGTTCACCACAGCTGGTTGATTACTGCATCAAGACCATTGGTGGTACAAGAACCTATGATGGGATGGTTGTTGTAGTTCGTTGCAACAGTGAGACAAACACAATAGAGTACAGGTTAGTCACTCTGATATGTGGTTGTGACTTGCATAGTTCTCTTTTTATGATCAAAAGACTTAAACTATTTTTCTCACTGCAGGCTCACAAATGAAACCATCTTGCCACCGAAAAATGTGAGCATGCCAACCCGGGAACACCTTTTCCGTGACATCAAGTTTCTCTATGATGCGCTCCTCAACCCTCATGCAATGCATCCTTATAAGCCCGAACAAATTCATGAGCATGCCAAGAGATCTGCCATGATCCTTTTGGACTGTAAGCAATTTATCAAGCATTATGACTTGGAAGAGGATTTCTTGCCTCAAAACCAATCTGTTTTGCACATCTGGTGCCAAGTGGAGCTAATGGATCAGGTTGATGATCCACCCAGCCTCCCAGCGGAGCTTCTAACACTTCCGCAAACAGCTACTGTTGCTGATCTGAAGATGGAGGCTACGAGAACATTCCGAGATGTGTACTTGATGTTACAGAGCTTTGTAGCAAGCCAGCTTCTTGATTGTCCAACTGCAGGCGACACAACTCAGGTCAAGCTCTTATTTGGAGCAAAAGGGACTGTTCACATCCAAGGCAAGTGCGTAGGAGGTGAGCGCAGGGTTGCAATTTATCGGATGGAGAGGGGTGTTGACAAATGGACAGTTAATTGTTCATGTGGCGCGAAGGATGATGATGGCGAGAGGATGCTATCTTGTGACTCGTGCCATGTTTGGCAGCACACTAGGTGCGCTGGGATTAGTGACTTTGATCAGGTGCCAGGGAAATATCTGTGCGCACCATGTAAATTACTCCACAAGCGCAAGATGTATAGTAGTTTCCCTAACAAAAGATGCAAGGCTACTGGCTCTTTTAGTCATGCCAGTAGTGGGCTGTGGAGGTCTCGCATCAATTGACATGTAAATATCGACAACAATGAGTTCCTAATATGAAAAATGCAAGTTTTTGATGACCTCTATACTGAATACTGGTTTTATTGTTCCAGACTTCTGGTTCATGTCTTCTGAGAAACTTACCAGACTGCAGTATGAGTTGCTTTGAAGTCCGGCAAAGCTACCCCTTGAGCAGGGATTTGATGACTTGCTTTGAAGTCCGGCAAACAACATTGTCCACATTAGCATCACTACAGTTGGTTAAAATGTTAATGGAAATAAGCAGAAACTGTTTAAAAACATGAATTTGGTGTGTAATGTCAATCTACTACTACAAAATATTTGCAGCAAGCCTGAGATGAACGCACAACTCTACCTTAACCAAAAAAAAAAAAAGGCAACATGAAAGAATAAATATCTAGATGTCTCGCAGGTTTACATGCCAATGAAGATCTACTTTTTTTTAAGCTTTTGCGCTTTTGGGAGGGAAAAAACGAAATACCTCAGATGAACCTCTACCTTAATCTCAAATGCAATATGAACACAACAAGATGAATGAATATGTAGTAGTTGCACAATACTGAAGTCGCAAATTTAGCAGGTAATGAAGATAACAATTCAAATTTCAAATGAGTATGTGGTAGTTGCACTTGGGCATGTTTGCGTAGTTGTATTTGATGTGCATAGTACAAGCTAAATGTTTTAGCACACGGACATAAGAGAAGGGCTGTACCCAGTTTAACATTTGAATAGAGGAAGAATATTGGATATTTCCATACCTCTGTTTCAAAATAAGAGAAAATAAAATCTGACCAATCCGTAAACGTTGTACAACACTATAAACTTGACATTCCACAATACTCTGTTAGTTCAGCGAGTTAAATTTACTGAAAGAGCATACTGCAACCAAATTCGAAGCTGCCGCAACAATGACTAAACTAAACTACTGTAGCCTAACAATTAGCAAAATAATAGGGTGGGTACTGGAAGAAATTCCTAAGTACTAGTTCATTGTTTGGAATAATTGTGATGCTAATGTGGACAAATTCAGGTTTGAGTCATGATTTATAGGTACTTATTATAGTGAAAATCCAGTAATAGGTCACTGTGTGCTTCTGCTAAGTTCTACTTATTATAGTTCTAGGCATAACCTAAATAAAATATGATGAACGTGCATAGCATCAACTAAAAGAGATAGAACCCTACACGCATTGTGGTCCATAAGACTGTCCAGGCACAATACCGTATGAATAGGTCAGCAAACCAAAATACAGTGAACTAAAAGATATATAACCCTACGCATTGTGGTCCATAGGACTGTCGAGGCACCAACGGCTTCATGCTGATACATCTACTAACTATATTAAAGACAAAGGAAATGCCGGCCTCTCAGCGATCCTGGCCGTCGAACGGCGATCCGACGGCCCGGGGATGCGTCCGTGATGGTTTTGCAAAAAAGCCCCTCCCAAACCCGTGAATAGAACCCGCAGTCCACGGAAACGCGAGACGAGGGACCGAAACGCGAATTACGGAAAATACGCGGACCTTTCTGTAAAACATCCACAGAGCCCCCCTCCCTCCCTCTTTCTCTCCCCGCGGCGGCGATGCCGCCGACGCCGCCGACGCGCTGCGCGTCCTCCACGCTCCTCCCCGCACGCATCCGACCAAGCGGGAAGCTCCGCCGTCGCTCCCTCCACCTCCTCGCCGTAGATCGGCTGCCGAAACGCTGCGCCGCCGCCGGAATCGCCGCCGCCGTGCGCGCTGCTCTCCGCCGCGTCCGCGCGTCGCCGGCGCCGCTCCGACGACACAAAAGAGGCGGCGCCGCCACATGCGGGCGCCCCGCGTCCGCGCGCGTCCCATGCCCGCACGCGCGCGTCCCAGACCGCTCTGCTGCAGCTCCGGCGAGGTCGACGCCACCGCACCAACGGCCGGCCGATGATGACGGCACCATGGCGTCCCAGCGGCTGGTGGCAGCTGGCTGCTGCTGGCTGGCTTTCTCGGCCCTTTTTTCTCTCTGTTTTTTCCCTATTTTCCTTTTTCTGTTCTATTATTTGTCTTCCAATTTTTTTTTATAACTTTCCAAATACAGCTTCAACAATTTCTGAACCTACACAATTTTAAACTACAGACATTTCCGAATTTGGACTTTAGCACAAACACGCGTCATGCAAATTTGAATGTTTACAAAAAATAGATGCCTTTCAAATTTAACTATTTTACGAACTTTTAGAAATCGGACAACTCACTCTATAAAAAAATACATGCAACACATTTGGAAATTCTAATTTGCTAAAACATAAAGATACTCCACAATTCAAATAAATATTTATGGCAATCCACTAGTCTAATTTGGTGAAAATTAGTTCAAATTTAACTATTTTACGAACTTTTAGAAATCGGACAACTCACTACAAAAAAAAATACATGTAACACATTTGGAAATTCTAATTTGCTAAAACATAAAGATACTCCACAATTCAAATAAATATTTATGGCAATCCACTACTCTAATTTGGTGAAAATTAGTACAACATCCAAATGAATTCCCTTAAAAAAAAGCTAATACATTTCAAATAAATGTTCAAAAAAAAATACAACACACCTGAACATTTTCGAATTGTTAGAAAATTATAGACATTCTAAAATATATTTCACATATTACATTCTCTCCGATTATGAAGTTAACAAATACTCACAATACATATTCCCTCCAATTATGGACTCTAATTGAACATCTCAATTAAGCAAAATATTGCCAAAAAAAATAACTTTCTTTACATACGAAATGCATATGCAATTCCTCAAATTATATATGAAACATATTCCCTCCAATTATGGACTCTAATTGAACATCTCAATTAAGCAAAATATTACCAAAAAATAAAAATAACTTTCTTTACATACGAAATGCATATGCAATTCCTCAAATTATATATGAAAAAAAATCAGATGCAATTCCACAAATTACATATGCACTTCACTAATTGCTCATATAATGCACATCTTCTGATTACGAAGCTTAATCACTTATTTGTGCCAACATACAACCATAATCAAACAATCAAATTTACCCACTATTCAAAATTGCCGTAGCATTTCTCAGAGTTTCAAATTGTTCAACATTTGGATATATCTCAAATACAGTTTCTCTAAATACAGTTACTTCAAATTGCTAAATATTTGGATATTCTCTGACCTATATAAAAAAGGTCCACAGAAATTCAACGCTAACTACATGTACCAAAACACAAAATTTGGATGCAACATAGACGAACTTTCCCTATTTGTTAGCATGAATCTAAAAAAAATGCAATACTGCTAACTACATTCTTAACTCAAATATTATTTGGGGAAAAAATAATGTTTCAACATCTTAAATTGCCAAAATATTTGAGGTATCCCAAAATATATCAACATGCTCAAAAAAAAAGGAAAAAAATTCTCTATTCTTTTTTTCTATTTTTCTTTTTCTGTTCTTTTTTTCCTGCTTTTCAATTTTCTTTACAACTTTCCAAATACAGCTTCAACAATTTCTGAACCTACACAATTTTAAAATGCAGACATTTCCGAATTTGGACTTTAGCACAAACACACGTCATGCAAATTTGAATGTTTAAAAAAATTAGATGCCTTTCAAATTTAACTGTTTTACAAACTTTTGGACGAAAATTCCAGCCAATCTGAAAAAAAAACAAATTTCAAGCAACAAAATTAGCTAGACTTTTTTCTATATTCAGTTAATTGTATTGAACCTCGAACATATCAATATGTATCAAACATTCGTGTATATTTCACCGCTACTGTAGTTGAATTTGGCGTGGCGTCACGCCACGCCTTTGGTGAGACAAAATTTGACACCAGAATTTAATTATTTACACCACAATACCGACAAAAAAAAACAGCATGCCTACAAGAATAAAAAAAACTACTTATGGCATATGATCTCCATTCAAATTTCAATATTACTCCTATAAAGGGCATGAGCCTACCCGGCTCCTGAGGCCATCCTCAGATCGAAACGCAGCGCCAACGTCCGATTGGATTCCACAGTGGGTTTCTTCCTCCCGCGGTGACTCCTGCCCGTTGGATGTGGTCAATACTTTTTACACTTCGTGCTTGTCTGAATCAGTCCGTGACAACTGGGCCCATGTGTATGCGGGGCCGGCGGACTGAGACTCCGACGACTCCTTGTTCGCGTCGCCGTCCTTTTTCCTTGGTCGTCTCCGAACAGGTGAAAACCTAGATCTCACCATACCGAAATATCTCGCGCCGCCTCCTTCTCTTCCCATCACGCGCCTCCTCTCTCCCCCACCTCCCGCTCGCCTCTACTTCGCGCCACCCCTCCTCGCGCTGCGCCGGTCGGCTTCCAGGGAGGGCCGCCCGTGTTGGACGGGACCAGGGCGTTGTCCTCCTCGTCGACGCTGTAGACGAGCGCGGCGTCCTCCTCCTCAACGGTGGTGTTGAAGACGGGTCCTCCACGCCCTCCTCCTCCCGCCCACACCGTCCTCTCACCTCACCTCAGCTTCTTCCCAGCCCTGGCATCCGGCAGCTGCTCTCCACGCCTCCCCTTCCGGCGCGATTCACTCCCCCAGGAGCTCGTCCCGGAGAGAGCGGCGGTGCAGTGGGTGGCAGCGGCGCGCGAGTGGAGTCACTGGTGCCGACGCTGCCTCGAAGTTCGTCCACCTCAGCTGGGGCTCGAGATCTTCTCCGGCCGGCGGCGGCAACGCAGCGCCACATATGGCGGAAAGACGAGCTCCCTGCTCGTTGTCTGCTCCTCCCTTAACAGCTGCCGGACGAGACGGAGAAGAGGCAGACAAGGGCTGCAGATCTGCGCTCCACACAGTTGCCAAAAGAGGACACATCCTGTTGTTTAATCTTCCTCCCTGCTGATTAGCCTCCCCATCTGAGCTGGTCACACGATGCCCAGGTAGCATATCAGCAACTCCCCTCTCTATTTTGTAGATGTGTTCATCTTGGTCTGAGTTTGTGATTTTCTTTTTTAACAGGATATAATATCAGCTTGTTCAGAAGGCGTTCCCCTCTTTGTTCACTGGAAGAGATAATGGAAGATTTGGATGGCATCGATGAATTCCATGTGGCTGGGCTGGAGGTTCTTCTCTGCTCTTCTCTTCTGATCTACCAGTTCTGCATCCGTATAAGTATTCAAGTTTCATATTCCTACATCGCAGCATGGCGGCGCCTTCATGCATCCGGGAACTTTGGGTACAGGAACCATTCGCGTCATCCGGTGCTTACTATGCCTTCAAGGAGAAATGGGTTAGTCGATCTGACCGCTAGGCTGGTTGGTGTGCGCCTTCTTTTGCCATGCAATATTTGTGTTACCTGTGAGATTCCTGATCCTTTTTTCGTTTATGTGTATGTTAGCGTTACAGTCTTGTGACTATATATGTTCAACAAACAGTTTCCCATGTATGCGACACAGTGCATTCTTCTTTTGTTGTTAGGGTTGAGCTATGCATCTCTCTTCGGATCTACAGATATGTATGATCGTTATGTATGTGATGTTTTGGGAAAGATCAGCTACAGACCTTTTTTGTGTTGCTGCCGCTGGTAAACGAAAATGATTGTTATTGATATGCAATGGGCTTAATGTGCTGTATAAATATTTTCTCACGAAAATAGGTTATTTTCTTGCCTGCTTAGGTTTCTTTTAGCCAGAGATTAGACAGATAAATGATAATTAAAAGTGTCGGTTCAGTACACAAACAGCGCTTTTACATTTATATTTTACTAATTTATTATTTTCTAAAATAAGCAACGGTCTTATTATGGCCAGCCAAAAAACAATGAGATTGGACATTCGTCCTGTGTTTAGAAATGATGTTACCTTAATGAACTGTAGGTCATTTTGATGTTTCCTAAGCTATTTGCTTGCCTGTAACTTCCATTTTACTTATACCTTCTTTCTGGATGGATTTCTCTTTGCAGGTGAGAAGAAATCGTGCAGAACTAAGATGGTTGAGGTCTTGCATATTGTATAGGGCAAGGTTATTGCCAAAGCTCTCACAGTTTGGGTAGATTAATTATTCTCTCTTATTCATGGTATGTTTGATTGAAGTTACTGAATTTGCTGCATGGTTGTTTGGCAGGATTGAAGTTACCGAAGTTGCTTGTTATCTTTTGGGATTGTTGTTTGGCAGGATAGAGAAGCAAATGGATATGTGAAAAATCTGGCGATTGGCCAATGATGTATAGCTGTTGAATTTGCTGCCTGGTGTTGTTAGCTTACTAACAAGTCTATATGATTGTGGCAGATAAATCTGGGGATTGGCCAATGATGTATAGCTATGTTGTCTGTCTATTGCATGTGCTCTGTTGACCAGGTAGTAACTGCTTTTCTTCTTCTGTTCCTTGACATGTGCGGTGATTGGTTTACTGTCTGTGGTGTTTGCCCCTGTGTGTTCTAGCTCTTAAGCTTGACTACGGTTGTGCTGAGTGTCCCTGGGCGACACAGTTCTTTGTTAGTTCAGTTCGGTGTTGTTTGCGCTTGTGCTTTTGCAGCGACTAAATCATATGATACTGTGAGGAACATACACTAATTCTATTATTTGGATTTAGCTTTTGTATATGTTTGGTCAATACAAATATGTTGGAAGTTACAGTCTTAGCGGTCTGATTGTAGGTCTAATATCTTGGGTGAACTAATAAGCCGGACGATTTCTTCTCTGTGTGATTCCAGTTTCTCTAGGCTTCTCCCATTCCAGTTTGTTCTTGTCGTTGACTTGTCAATTGTCATGATCAGATTCCCCGCAAGAGCATAGAAAGGACAACACCATGTATGGATTCAAAGGAGGCCCAATTGCGTTCATGAAGGGCAAGTACGTCGAGCTTCAGTTTCTCTGTTATTGCTTTGAGGTGAGGCATTCAATCTTCATATATGTACAATGCTCCATATGCTTTCAGAATTGGCCATCAGTAGCTACTCTGTCATGTCATGTCTCACTATAAAAACATATTTCGTCCTGTGATGAGTATATGTTTCAGAAAAACAGGATATATAGTAGTTTGCCGATCATATTTTTAGCTTCAGTGTAGTGTCATGTCTCACTATAGAAGCAATATTAGTGAATAATTGTCTCTGAAAACTGTTTCCTGGATGCAGGTTGCTTTCACTTGCATAGTTCACCACTTATTAACACATCATCAGTGAATGGCACAACATAGAGAGTAATTCTTTTCTCTTTGCTGAACTGCAGTGAATCACTCGCTGAACTGAGGGCCACCCTGCAATATTACCCATTGTCCTCTGGTGTTTGATCCAGTACAAGGCGAAGTTAGCTGTCTTGTGCTTCTCTCTTTCCTTCAAGAGGGGAAGAAGTCTTTGTATTCAGAGACTGAGAAGTGTTCAAGGTACCCGTTGCTTTTATTGCAGACCTTTTTTCAACGTTGATTGTTGCTTTGTTATTTCAGTATTGAGCTTTGTTATTTCAGTACATGAGTCCCCTTTTAGTTTCTGAGAATTTGCTCTTCTTTGGTATTGTACTAGGTCCATGCTTAAAGGAATCCCTTTTCGTTTGAGCAATGGAGCAAACCGTTGATTGTTGCTTTGTTAGTTCTGTACAAAACTTTGTTATTTCAGTACATGAATCACCTTTTAGTTTCAGGCCTTACATAGGTTGAAATACTGTCCCTTTTCAGGTTTTGCCGACTATTGTGAAGCTTTTTTCAGGTTTATATTGTAGGAAGTGGAAAAAACATTTAGTTTTCTTCTTACATGAGAATTTGAGGATGTTGTAGCTGGTAGCATTGCTAAAATTAGGTTTAAGATATTAAATTTACATGAGATTTTCTTCCTCAATTAGTTCCATTTAGAAACTGTAATACCCCTTTTATAGAAAAGATAAAATGATTGCATTTTGCTACTGTGGGATGTACCATGTTACATGTGTCGTGAGCCTTTTGCCTTTTTTTCTTTGCACTAAAACTTATATATTTTTTTAAATATTTTGGTTTTCATAGTGTGAGCAAGTACCAAGAACAGACGTGGTCCGAGTACATTCAGCTTTAAGTGAATTAGGAGAAATCATATATAACGGATCCTAAAAAAACTACTCCCTCCGATCCGGAAAAAGATTCGCGACGGTTATTTTGCAAAAACGCCCTCCAGTTTTTTTTTCTCAACCCGCACTCCACCCACCTCTCTCTCGCATAGGACCTACTCTCGCAGCCGCAGCCGCACCTCCCACCTCTCTCTCTCAGTCAGCTCGCCCGCACCTCTGCTCACCTCGCCGGCGACGCCCTCCTCGCCGGCGCGCTCCCCTCCCCTCGCCGCCCGCGCTCCTCCATCGCCTCGCCCGCTCGCTCCCCTCCACCTTCCCTCGCCGCTCACCCCCGTCGCCTCGCCCGGTCGCTCCCCTCCAAGAAAAGATCGAGTCTTTTGGTTCAAACCAGCGAGAAATCGCCGAATCCGGCATCGGAGAGGCCGAATCCGCTCGCCCCAAGCCCTACATGCGCGCCGACCTCGGCGCCACCTCCATCCTGGACCTCCTCCATGTCCTCGATCCCGTCCCGGTCCCCTCCGTCGTCGGCTGAGTCGAGCCGCGCCCGAGGACGAATACGGCGGCAGCGGCCGAGGACCACCTGCTAGCACCAACCTGGTACGTGCCACCTCTTCTTTCTCCCCTTTCCGGCCGCCGCCGTACACCCTAGGTTAACCGCTCACCCTCTCCTTCTCCCCAATCAGATCCGCCAGCTCAAGCGGCTCTTCGGCGCCGTGCTTATCACGCAGCTGGAGATGGGGCCTGATGATAGCCTACCGAGGTTCAGGGTCGGCAAGGCCGCTTCTACGAACAGCTCCACGCGTACCTCGCCGCGGCCGGCGTCGACGACGTCAAGGTGGACGTGCAGTGCGTCCTCCAGACGCTAGGCGCCGGCCATCGCGGCCGCGTGCAGCTCACCAAGGAGTAGCACCGCGCGCTCGACGCCTCCGTCGCCAAGAACTTCCACGACAATGGCATCATCGCCTGCATGAGCGACAATACCGATGCCCTCTGCTGGTACAGTACAGAACTCAATGATGAACTCGATGGTACACACTTGTGATAGAGTAGATGATGCATTCAGTCGGTGTTAGCTTGTGTCACTGGATAATTATTCCATGATTATTCATCTCGGTTATGGTGGAGGTTACTTACCGTAGCTGAGCCTTGCATCAGTTGCAACATAACGAGAGTATGTGTGTTTGCATCTGTTCCCTGCTTGCTATTGCTACTGCCACTTGCTGCAGTTTGATTCAGTTTGAATTTTGATTCAGTTTAATTTGAAATGCAGTTCCCTGCTTGCTATTGCTACTGCCACTTGCTGCAGTTAACTTAATAACAACACACAAATAACTGTGCAGTGCAGCAGCAAGTTCTTGCTTGCACTGCTTGAAATACAAGTTCTCACAAATAACAACATACAGTAGCTTGCTTGCACTGCTTGGAGCACACAACACATACACACAACACATACACACAACACACATCTTGGAGTTCGAAATACACACAACACACATCTGTTTGGAGATGAAATACTGGTTTGGATAGAGTAGCCTGTCCCAAGACTGCATACTGCTACCCATGATACGCATGCAATGGCACCTTGAAGGCCATGTCATGTTGCGTTTTACTTGTGTCCTAGATAGCCTCAGTTTTAATACAACCAGGAATAAGAGGTCTAGGCTTTTTTCATGCTCATCATTACTTGTGTCCTAGATAGCCTCAGTTCCTCAATACTGCATACTGGTTGTTTTAATAAAACCCGGAGTACTTGCTTTGTTGCATTGTTTGCCTAATGCTGAGATACATACAAACACAAACATGCTGAATATGCAAGATAAACTGGAGTACAATTTGTATTGTGCAGGAGGGAGGACCTGATGATGATCCGGAGGCCGATGACGAAGCTGCACTCAAAGATCTCGAGGTGGAGGAAGAATCTGCAGTTGAAGATGCACCTGATGCATCCATTTTCCCTAAAGTTGAGCAGGTGAACCTGGGAGCAAGTTGCTAGTGTTGTTGCTCTGCTCTGCTATTTGCTCTGCTCTGCTAATGAACTCTTGATCGCAGGTGAACCTGGGAACGTTGGAGCGAGCTGGTGATCTGGAGATGTTGTTCCGTGCTGGAGAGCGAGGCTGATCGTGGCCGAGCGAGCACGCAGCTGATCTGGCGCTGGTGATCGTGGCTGAGCGAGCACGCGGGCGAGCGAGCTGGGCAGACTGTAGGCTGGCTCTGGCTCTGGCGATCGATCGAGGCCGGCGGCCGGCGGCCGGCGATCGAGCGAGGCCGGTGGCCGGCGATCGATCGAGCTGGGCAGGAATGGATCCGGCGGGCGAGCGAGGCTGGCTCTGGCGATCGATCGAGGCCGGCGGCCGGCGCTGGTGCTAGCGATCTATCGAGCTGGGCAGGAATCGATCCCGCGTCGCTCGCCCGCGTGCCCGCCGGCGAGCGATCGATCTGAGACGGAGCGAGGCGAGCTACACGAGGTGGAGGGACTTTTATTTTCTGTTTTTGAATAGCTAAGGATTAAAATGTAAAATGGACTTTGTATACCAGGTGCGCCTCTTTTTTAGGATCGGAGGGAGTATTGTAGTTTGAGTTCTTAATAGCTAATAACGACAATCTCCCCTTTTTATTTTGTAAGGTGGTGGTCGAAATCGCTTATTTTGTAATTTCCCATAACTTGGACATTTACGCCAATTGGAGAATCCTTTGCCCCTCACATTTTTATTACCTATTTATATTTGAAGCTTCACCATCGGTCAAAGTTTGCAACTTTCTGATATTTGCAGGAACAATATTTGATAGAGAACATACACCCAACTTAAATAGTTCCTAAGCAGTTCCATTTGCTTTTCTTGAACATCCTCAAGGTATACCCTGGAACCCTTTAGGAAGTATGTGGATGCTCTGAATTACTGGAATCAGAAGAGTGGAGGCATGTAGAAGTTTAAGTATGTAAAATGTTTTTCTTCCTCAATGAGTTACTCTGTTTTTCTTTAGAGTTGTCCAGTGTTGACTTTTGTTCTTTCATATGTTGTGGAGGAGGACCACCAGGCAGGAGCATACACGCCTTCTGAGCCAGGCGTCACAGATGGTCGAGCAACCCAGCGTGTTTGGAGGCAGCAGCATGATCAGGAGCTGCGACTAAGGTCGTGAATTAAAGGAGGTGAAGAGATGTGAGCTTATCGACAAAGGCCAGACTAAATACTCAGAAATAGAGCAAGGACGGGTCGTTTCCATTCAGATTACCAATGACACAAGTTACCAAGATCTGGCAATGAGATAATCGTCATCTCAGACGATGAAGCCTAGGGGAGTAATTACTGTGTCTGGGTGTTCAGTTTTGTGCTGTCAAGATAATTGGTCAGTTTATGTTTCAGTCAACTATGCATGTCGATCTGTGTTTTGTTCTGGACTTTAAACGTAGAATGGGCGTCTTATCAGTGATGCACCCCCAGTACACTTGCTGCTTTATATTGGAACAAAAGCTTTGTTTATGAGTTATTTATTTTTGTCTATCCGTGGCTGTTTCAAAATAGATAGCCAGGAATACACAACTGGTGCTGTTTATAAATATTTAGTCTCGTGTTCTTTGCTATCTATATGGGTGTAAATAGCATCACGATTATATCTTCACTGCTATCTTGATCTTGTGTTTGCAAAGTAGGATCAATATGGTTGACACCCACGGCACGATGTTCTTTTATATTTTTATTACAAGTTATTTCTTACGTGCAGCTACAAAACATTAGGGTCTTCTCTAAGAATTTGAGAATAGCTCTCGATAAATATTGACATATTGCGCCATTGTCTACTTGGGTGTGTAATTTCTCTTTTGTTCGTGTGATCTACTTTCTTAGACAATTTTTTATGAGAGTGGCGTTTTGGTGCCCGGGCTCATATGAGCCCGGTTTTGTTTTCGATTTTTTTAAAATAGTAAAATGCTTCGAAAAATTCTGAAAAAAATTGGACATGAACATATTGAAGTATTCAACACTCGTGTAAAATTTCGACAGAAAATATCAAATTTTGCGCCCTGTGTAAAAAAGACAAATCTGTCTTTTTGAAATAGTGGACTGTTCACCTGTTTTGTCTGTCAGATTTTTGTCTTTTTTTCGCAGGGCGCAAAATTTGATGTTTTCTGTCGAAAATTTACACGAGTGTTGCATACATGAATATGTTTCCGCATAATTTTTTTCAGAATTTTTCGAAGCGTTTTCAAATTTTAAAAAAATCGGAAAGTCAGCCGGGCTCAGATGAGCCCGGGCACCGAATTGCATTTCCGATTTTTTATCTACTTTCTTAGGCAATTCTTGCTGATTAATCTTACGGCTAATTTTCCATCGTGACCTTCAGATTATGTTCTATGCTGGATTTTCTACTAACAATACTACTATAATAGCGCCATCCGTTGGCGCTAAAAAGAGATTAAACTTATAGACTACATTTTGACAGGGTTGTCCAAAGGCCACAAGATAATTAATGTGACCTGTAAAAGGGTGTGTCGGTGAAAGAATCTCTATGGAGAATACATCCCAAAACCCTAACAAGCAACATCCGACAGCACATGCAAATAACGTAAAACTTATGGCTATTAATCGACTCTTTATTGAGAATTGATTACAATTGTGTTAGTACTAACGTCCTGATTGTAATGTGTTCATTGAGAATTTGTATTGTCAAGTTGCAAACAAGACTACTTTCACTCTACTATAGTACTGCTATTAATCGACTCTTTATTACCATCTTTCTGATTTTATATCGTTGTCTTCATATGTATTCAGGTTTTATGATTTCCTCTTTTTCATGTTTGCACCTAATTGTGGTCTAATTGCTAAAATTAGTCACAGATGAGTGTGCAATCTGAAAGTTAGATGATATCATGCTCTCGAGGTCTTCAAGATTTGAAATAATAGTGATGTATTAGGATTTATCATAGCCTAGGGTTTCACTTGTCTGATAGTACTGCTTGAATTTTCAGGTGGCACGAAATAGGTGATAAGAAACAAACAATATAGCAGTGGATCGATAGATTCAGCAATCTCCATACAGATTAAACTATTCACACACATACATATAAGGTAGACAAGGGTGTGTATGAACCCAATAAAGAAGTACTTGGATGGTTCGCCAAGAGGGTCCAAAAGAAGTTGCACGATGGCTTTTGGAAAGAGGAGGGTTTACTCCTTCCTCTTCGGCGCCGACGACGGCCGCTCTTGTTCGCCCAGCCCACGGTTAGTGCAGGCAAGGGTGATGTAGGTCAGATTGTAGTAGGATGGTGATGGGGACAAGACACGACAACACCAACATGGGACAAAAAGGGAAGAGGACAGGGCGACCTGCAAAAGGGGTGGCAATGCCAAAGTCTCGATGGTGGGCCCAAGAAGAGGAGCCGCCGAAACCCTAACAGCCGACCTCCGTCGTATCAAGAGCATCGATGGAGGAGTAGAGAACATGTATATCTGCAACTATTTCAACGTTAATTAGGCTATGTAAATGGTCATGTTTCTTTGAGGTTCAGTCTCATGTACTTTGCTATAGGAGTTTCGTCACAAATATATGTCTATAGACCTCTATTGTGTGAACATGATAACAATCCGATCATCTCATTTAATGCCTATGTTTACTCTGTTGTGAAACTTATGACTCAAATTCCGTCTCATTTAGCCACCTTGCGCCTAAAATTTGTGGCTAATAGACACATGCCATAGCGATAGCGCATCAACAGAACCCGCAAAAACCCTAACAACCAACCTCCGTAGAGCCATAAAAATCTCAATCTAAAAAAAATGCAAAAAATTATGTCTAAAAATACAGTCTTGCCTCTGTCACTTGCGCCAGCGGCGCAACGGGTCATCTAGTTTCAAGAAAAAGAAATGCCTCCCACGTATTACCATGAAGGGCTAGATAATTTCCAGAAAAATAAAAAAATCATTCAAAAATCAAAAACTCCGAGTATATCCCCCGACAAAAATATGTGTAATACAACAAAACAATCAGAAATTTACGTGCTAATTACTTATGCCATAGAACAATTTTTTTTGAAAATTCAAAACTTTTGAATATTTAAAGATATTTGAAATACATCTTCCTTGATTACAAATTAAAAATTCATGCCAACGTATGAACATATTTAAATACATTAATTAGATAAATATTTGGACATTCAAGAAAAAATCAACGCTAACTACATATAGCCAAACACAAAAATATAGTTGCACAATTCAAAATAGTCAAAATTTTAATGCAACAAAAACAGACTTTTCCCATTTGTTAGCACAAATCCAGAAAATATGCTGTATCGCTAACTACATAGATAACTTAAATGTTATTTGGGAAAAAGAAGCACATTTCAACAATTCAAATTGCTTAAATATTTGAGTTATCAACATGCTCAGAAAAAAAAAAAAAAAATGGTACTTACTAATGCTAACATATAAACAAACTTAAACAATTCAAACTGCGTAATATCTATATACATTGTAGGTGCACTTCATCTAATTATGTATTAAAAATAATAAATGCTCACAAAATACATTTCCTCTGATTATACTACGTAGTTGGGGCAAAAACATTATTTGCACTACTTATGGCATAATGAACACATATTTCAAGATTTCAGTTCGTGAAGTTGTTTAATATTCAGAGATAATTTAGCTGAAATCTCTGTGATTATGGACATAAAATTTAAATCTGCTTCATTCACTAAATGTTTGCGAAAATAAAAATCAATTTCCTCTAATTATGGATTGAATTTAACAAAATCCCTTACAATGCACTTCCTCAACAAGAAAAAAAATGAAATGGTAAAAAAAAACACAACAAAAAAAGATACTCCATAATATGTTAACATGCTCAGAAAAATGAATGCCAACTACTTATGGGAAAATACAAACATGATTTATGTCTAAAAAACAAACATGTATGAATATTTAGAAGTGGTCAACATTTGGAAACAGACCAAATGCACTTCCTCTAAATATGTGGAGTTGAAATTAGTAAATGCTCAGACAATACGTTTCCTAAAATTTTAGACTCAAATTAAACATTTCATCGTTTCCCGAAATTTTAGACTCAAATTAAACAATCGCAACTCAAATTTCAAAAATTTAAATTTTCAAATGCTGATCCAAATTCCCTAAACAATATCCAGAAAAAATAATAAATGTCCTAATATCAACACCTTCAAATCTACAAATCGAAAAAATATACTCGAACATATCAATATGTATCAAACATTCGTGTATATTTCACTGCTACTGTAGTTGAATTTGGCGCGGCGTCACGCCACGCCTTTGGTGAGACAAAATTTGACACCAGAATTTAATTATTTACACCATAGTACTGACAATTTTTTTTTATAAAAAACAGCATGCCTACAAGAATACAAAAAACTACTTATGGCATATGATCTCCATTCAATTTCAATATTTCAAGAAAAAAGAAATGCCTCCCACATATTACCATGAAGGGCTAGATAATTTCCAGAAAAATAAAAAAATCATTCAAAAATCAAAAACTCTGAGTATATCCACCGACAAAAATATGTGCAATACAACAAAACAATCAGAAATTTACGTGCTAATTACTTATGTCATAGAACAAAAAAATTGAAAATTCAAAACTTTTGAATATTTAAAGATATTTGAAATACATCTTCCTTGATTACAAATTAAAAATTCATGCCGACATACGAACATATTTAAATACTTTAATTAGATAAATATTTGGACATTCAAGAAAAAATCAATGCTAACTACATATAGCCAAACACAAAAATATAGTTGCACAATTCAAAATAGTCAAAATTTTAATGCAACATAAACAGTCTTTTCCCATTTGTTAGCACAAATCCAGAAAATATGCAATATCGCTAACTACATAGATAACTTAAATGTTATTTGGGAAAAAGAAGCACATTTCAACAATTCAAAATGCTTAAATATTTGAGTTATCAACATGCTCAGGAAAAAAAAAACAAAAAAAATGGCACTTACTAATGCTAACATATAAACAAACTTAAACAATTCAAACTGCGTAATATCTATATACATTGTAGGTGCACTTAAACTAATTATGTATTAAAAAATAATAAATGCTCACAAAATACATTTCCTCTGATTATGCTACGTAGTTGGGGAAAAACATTATTTGCACTACTTATGGCATAATGAAAACATATTTCAAGATTTCAGTTCGCGAAGTTGTTTAATATTCAGAGATAATTTAGCTGAAAACTCTCTAATTATGGACATAAAATTTAAAACTGCTTCATTCACTAAATGTTTGCAAAAATAAAAATCCATTTCCTCTAATTATGGATTTAATTTAACAAAATCCCTTACAATGCACTTCCTCAACAAAAAAAAAAAAACGAAATGGTAAAAAAAAACAACCAAAAAAAGATACTCCATAATATGTCAACCAGCTCAGAAAAATGAATGCCAACTACTTATGGGAAAATACAAACATGATTTATGTCTAAAAAACAAACATGTATGAATATTTAGAATTGGTCAACATTTAGAAACAGACCAAATGCACTTCCTCTAATTATGTGGAGTTGAAATTAGAAAATGATCAGACAATACGTTTCCTGAAATTTTAGACTCAAATTAAACATTACATCGTTTCCTGAAATTTTAGACTCAAATTAAACAATCGCAAGAAAAAATAATAAATGTCCTAATATCAACACCTTCAAATCTACAAATCGAAAAATATAAATGAAAATTGCATCAGAATTCTTATGAACAAAAAATTTATCCATTGATGGCCAACAAACAAATGTGGGCCCCACCTAATTTATCCAAATTGCAACCCACCTAATTTATCCAAATTGCAAAAAAAGGAGAAATGTTACAAATTCGAAAGAACCAAATTTCTCCACCGGACCAATATGAGCAACACCTCAAAAATAATCACACAAAAAATGCTAATTCATTATGACAAATCACAAACATATGTAAACATTTTATTTCACCAAATAAATTGAAGAAAAAAGAATGCACTCACTCCAACTATGTGGACAATTGGGTGGACGTCAATTAAAAAAAACTGTAAATTTCAGTTGACTACCTGTAGGATTTTCCACTCATCATATACTTACTTTAAAAATAATAAAAAAACAAATATTTTAGTCTCAAATTAAACATTTCATCGCATATCATTGCAACTAGTTATGTCATATCATCGCAACTCAAATTTGAAAAATTTAAAATTTCCAACTGCCGATCCAATTTCCCTAAACAATATGCAGAAAAAAAATGTCTTAATATCAACACCTTCAAATCTATAAATCAAAAATATAAATGAAAATTGCATCAGAATTCTTATAAACAAAAAATGCAACCCATTGATGGCGAAAAACAAAAGTTGGCCCCACCTAATTTATCCAAATTGCAACCCACCTAAATTATCCGAATTGCAAAAAAAAGGAGAAATGTTACAAATTCAAAAAAACCAAAATTTCCCACCGGAACAATATGAGCAACAACTGAAAAAAAAATCACAAAAAAAATGCTAATTCATTATGACAAATCACAAACATATGTAAACATTTTATTTTACCAAATAAATTTTAAAAAAGGAATGCACTCACTCAAACTATGTGGACAATTGTGTGGACTTGAATAAAAAAAGACATTCTAAATTATTAAAAATTTGGATAAAATCGACACCAATTTCCAACGAAATTCAAGATTTCCAAAGTCCATAAAATATGCAACCTACTTATGGCAAAAAACTAAAAAAAATGAACACTTCCAAATTAGTGAAAAATTTAGAGAAAACAAATGACAAATTCCAACGGATTTTGACATTTCCCAATTAGTCAAAATTTAAAGAAGCAATTTAGTGAAATTTTCAATAAAATAAATGACAAATCTCGACAAATTGGGACATTATAAAATACAGCGGGTGCGGCGTATGCTAAAGAAATTTTTTTTTGGAATAATCAAATGTTGTCACTATTTGCAATTAATTCAAATGCACCTTCCCTAATTTGAATTCAACTGTTATCACTATTTGAACGTAATACTACTGCATCTTCCCTAAATTAAATTAAATACTCCCGCCGAAATACAAACATGATCTACAAGTTCACCCTACTAAATATTTAAACATTACAGAAAATTTATCAAAAATGCTCACAAAAAATGCTACCTATTCATTAAAAAAAATGTTTGAACATTACAATTTAGCAAACATTTTGTTGAACAAAAAAAAATATTCTACAAAAAAATCACCAAAGGCGTGGCGTGACGCCACGCCAAATTCAACTAGTTACACACTAAAAACAAACGATTGCGCGGAACTTCTGAGGTTGTTTGACATCAAAACAGAGATACAATATGTGAATCCGAAACCGTTTCTTTTTATACTAAGAAATATCAAGTGAAGAAACAGTATCATTCCTAATTGCAAGATGGATAAAGGAAAGGGTAGAAAATTAAAGAAAACTTAGAGTGCTAAATCTTAGAAACCAAATACTCCCTCCGTATCTTGTATAAGATGTTTTAGCTATTTCCATACAAACTAAATACGGATGTATGTAGACATTTTTAGTGTGTAGATTCACCCATTTTGCTCCGTATGTAGTCTGCATGGGAATAGCTAAAACATCTTATATTATGATACGGAGGGAGTAGTTCATAATAAACAAACAAAAACATACTAAGGCTTTTAGCTTTGTTCTATGATACTCTGTTTTCGCCCAACTGGTTTTTCCCCTTTTCCTTTACCCGCTTCTACTTAATCTGTGCTTAGAAAATAAGCATAGTTCAGCAACCACAAACTGCGCCTAGCGCATGTCATAATAGACCAATAGTATATTGCTAAGAGAAGACCTGGTCAGATGGATGAATGCAAATTGCAGTACTGCACATGAAAGAACCGGTGCAAATATTGCTAACAGAAAAAAACTGCACAAATATATTGCTCTTTATGAGATCACAGGGTACAAATTTATGTTAAAGATGATATTGTCCAAAATATTCAACAAAAAAAAATCATTAGTACCAAAATAAGTACAAAGAAAGTGATTTTGAGGGTGTATGAGACTATACGTGGAACAAAAAAAACATGAAGATAAGTATAGTATAGTTCCAAGCATTGAAAAGATCCATGCACACTTATCGGTCACAAACAAAAAAACACTGATGCTTCCAGCTTGTTATTTTATGGTGATCAAAATCCGGTTTTATAAGTGAGAAGGCTAACGACGGAGCGAAGCGAGGCCCGTTGTCGGTAGGTTTGGGCCGAAGCGAAGCGGAGGCGTTAGCCCACCGCGATGCCCCGAGACAGGAGGTCTGCCGGGGGTGCTGTCCCCGTGGTACGGTACGAGTTGTAACCGACCTGGACACCGATTGTTACCGACCTAGTTTATGTCAGGACCACTATAAATACGTCTTGTAAGCCGCCGCCGGAGATAAGCCACACATTGTAAATCCCGCCGCGTTGTGGCTTAAGCTGGAATCGATCTGCATGTCCAAGGATCTAACCAGCAAGATGCACGTGAAGATGAAGTTGTTCTCGCACAAGATGCAAGAAGGTGGTTCTGTGATGAACCACTTCTCGATCTTCAAGGAGATCGTGGCCAACCTAGTGTCGATGGAGGTAAAATATGATGATAAAGATTTAGCTCTTCTGTTGTTATGTTCGCTGCCTAGTTCTTTTACAAATATGCGAGATACCATATTGTTGAGCCGCGATGATCTAACCCTCGCAGAAGTATGTGAGGCCCTGCAGACCAGGGAAAAGATGAAAGGTATGGTGAAGTCTGACGCATCGTCCTGCAAGGGCGATGCATTGCAGGTTCGAGGCATGCCAGAGCAGCGAGATAACAACAACAACAGAGATAAGAGCAGATGCCATTCAAAATCCAAAGGACGAGACAAGTTCTACAGGTACTGTAAGAAAACCAATCACACCATTGATGATTGCTGGAAGGTGCAGAACAAGGAGAAAAGGAACGGTACTTACCAACCGAAGAATAAATCTGACGGTAATGGTAATGGTAAGGTTGCTGTTATTGCTGGTGATAATAGTTCTGATGGTGAATGCTTAGCTGTTTTTGCTGCATGTGTTATCCGTGATGATGAGTGGATCCTTGATATTGCTTGTTCGTTTCATATTTGCTGTAACAAAGATTGATTCAGTTCTTATGAGATTGTGCAGACTGGAGATTTCACTACTAGGAAAACGCTTATAGCAGCACACGTTACCGCTGGCTGTTTGCAATATTTGTCGCCGGTGGTAATGGGTGACGGGCCAGCCTCAACTTACCGCCGGCGGTTTGGCCCAAAACCGCCGGGGATAAGCTAACTTACCACCGGCGGTTTCAGACCAAACCGCCGGCGGTAAGTGGGCCCCGAAACTGGCCGACTGGGCCTCAACTTAGCGCCGGCGGTTTGGCCCAAAACCGCCGGGGATAAGCTAACTTACCACCGGCGATTTTGGGCCAAACCGCCGGCGGTATGTGGGCCTGGAAACTGGCCGACTGGGCCTCAACTTAGCGCCGGCGGTTTAGGCCAAACCGCCGGCGGTAATTTAGCTTACAGGTGGGTCCCGCTCCGCGGCCTTACCTTTCTTCAATCGTCCGCACCGTCGCCATCCCCAATTGCGACCGCGATGCTCCCCTCCTCCTCTCTCCCAGCCCTAACCCTAGCCTCCCGCCAGTCGTCCTCTTTTCAGATCCCTCCCAAGGCCTCGCCCTCGCGGGGGTCACCGCCGATGGCCGCGTCGCCCTCCTCTCCCCGATTCGATCCCTCTGCCCGGCTACACCACCGCGTCCCCAACATCCCCACTTCCTCTCTGGAGCACGCCCTCCTATTGATCGAGCCGATTCGGAGCTGGTAGGAGCGGTGATGGAGGCGGTGAGGTGCCTCCGGAAGTCGACGCCGTGGCGGCATCTGAGCGAATGCCGGCGCCCTCATCTGCCATGAGGGCAGCAACATCGAGCGGCAGATCTGAGCTTCGCCCTCCCCTGCTCTTCGCCATCGTCTCCCCGATTGGATCCTCGACCATCTCCATGCCGATTCAATCCCTCGCTTCAGTTTTCCCGAATCCTATTGTGCTCAGGTTGCTGCTCTTCTAACGATTTGGTTTTGTTTGTGCTTGGTGCTCACAGTCTACGGAGAAGACGCTGGCGAACTCCATGCGGGAGATCAAGATGCAGAAGCTCGTCCTCAACATCTCCGTCGGCTAGTCAAGATCGCCTCTGCGCATCCAAGGTATAAATACGGCCATTTATTTATCCTATTCCTCTCCTGGTTGATTGCGCTCGTGCTTGTGGGATTCAGATTAGTTCCGTCTAGATATATTCCTATGCTGGCTGTTAGCTTTGGTGATCCGTAGCTAGTATCAACATGCACGGGGTATTGTTCTATGTATGTCTGTAGAAGTGCCTTTGATAACGCATCCAGAGAGAAATTCTTCCATTTTACTGATTGTATGTGGCGATCTCATCTCGGGTTGTATGTGTCTACAGTTTTGTAGAGTATCTTCATTTTTGTCTCGTGTTCTGTAGAACATTTGGCTCATAATTCATCTCTGTATAACATTAGCTTTTACTTGTTAATAGTTTAATTTGATTAGCTCTTTGAGCCTGTATGCCCACTAATTGCATGATTGCAGCTTTCATTTACTAAATTGTTGTTCCTATAAGTTTTCTTAGGTTGGAGAATCATGCACCAGTAGAATATGTATGCTATTTACTTCAGAATCATGCACTTGCTGTCATTTAACTCAAGTATATAAATTTTCTTATCTTGGTTGCCATGTGTCACCTTTGATGCATCAAATCCTACTTTCAATTATCAATAACATTGTTCTCTGTTTTGAACTTGTTCAGTTTGGCATGGTAATGGCCATGCTATGATGATTTCCAAATCATATTTCTCCTTTCTCTTCTTCTATTGGACTGTTTCTAATAGTTCTGGGTATTAGTAATTTAAAGTTTGGATTTTCCTTCAGATTTGAGATAGTTCCTATATGTTGTCTAAGGATATTAGGGGCACACGTGTGGTTGTGGTGTTTTCTCTTATTCCAAGATACTAACCACGTGTGTGTTTGTTTGTAGGCGGGAGGAAAAGAATGAGATAGGAAGATATGCTTGTGTGCTGTCATATTACTTTTTGCTGTTCTTTATTGACTGTTAACTAATTTAGAGTTCAAACAATTGTATCGAGGATTCTTGTGTGCTGTTAACCAATTGTTCTTTTGGTGTATATTCTTGTATCGAGGATTCTTGTATATTCTTGTGTATATCAAACAATTGAAAATGCATCTCATGGGTACACCTAGTTTTGGTGTATATTCTTGTATATATTGTGTATATTCTGCATATTCTGTGTAATTTGAGCTTTTTTTTGCTCCTGTTTAATATTACCGCTGGCTGTTTGGGAAACTCGCCGGTGGAACACAAACTTACCCCCGGCAGACGGGAAACAGCCGGCGGTAACAGTGTAGCCCTGGCGGTTTGAGTAAAACTGCCGGTGCAAACCGCCGGCGGTAAGCTATTACCACCGGCGATATGGTCGCCGGTGGTTTGCAAAACGCCGGGGATAACCCAATTTTGGCCGCCGGCGGTAAGGGTTTCCCTAGTAGTGTTTCGTGCGTGTGGGAAATGACAACAAATGTCACATTGTTGGCGTTGGATCTGTTCAGATCAAGACCCATGATGGGATGACACGCACGCTGACGGGAGTAAAACACATACCATCCATGGCGAGAAACTTGATCTCGCCGAGTACCCTTGACTGTGACGGGTACAAGTATGCCAGAGGGAATAAACGTCTGAAGGTATCGAAAGCTTCTCTTATTGTCATGGTTGGTGATATGAATTCTGCCAAGTTATATATTCTTAGAGGTAGCACTTTGTCTGGTACTGCTGCTGTTATTACTAATGATGATCCAAGTACAACTAACCTTTGGCATAAGCGACTTGGACACATGAGTGAACTTGGTATGGCAGAGTTGGTCAAGAGAGAACTGCTGAAGGACTGCAATATGAGTAAGTTGTCGTTCTGTGAACATTGCGTGTTTGATAAGCATAAGAGAGTTAAATTCAATACTTCCGTTCACACCACTAAAGTTACATTAGATTATGTACATGCTGATTTGTGGGGGCCTTCACGTAAGCCCTCTTATGGTGGTGCTCGTTATATGCTTACTATCATTGATGATTACTCTAGAAGAGTTTGGCCTTATTTCATGAAAAATAAAGATGATACTTTTGCTGCTTTTAAAGAGTGGAAAGTTATGATTGAAAGGCAAACTGAGAGGAAGGTGAAGTTGCTTCGTACTGACAATGGTGGCGAATTTTGTTCGCATGAATTTGATGATTATTGCAGGCAAGAAGGCATTGTCAGGCATCACACCATCCCGTACACGCCTCAGCAGAATGGTGTAACCGAGCGGATGAACAAGACGATCATCTCCAAGGCTCACTACATGTTGTCCAATGCCCGCATGAACAGGCGTTTTTGGGCTGAGGCTACCAACACTGCCTGCTACTTGATCAACAGTTCACCGTCCATCCCCCTTGACAAGAAAACTCCTATTGAGGTATGGTCCGGTAGCCGGCTGATTATTCACAATTGAAAGTTTTTTGTTGCACTGCCTATGCTCATGTTGATAATAGAAAGTTAGAGCCTAGAGCTGTTAAGTGCTTATTTCTTGGTTATGGTTCCGGAGTAAAAGGATATAAGTTGTGGAATCCGGAAACTAAAAAAAATTTCTTCAGCTGGAGTGTTGTGTTTAATGAATCTGTTATGTATCAGGACAGTTTGACTACTGATGTTGTGCTAGATTCTTCTGATAAGGACGAACCACAGGTGGAGCAGGTGGAGCACCTAGACGAGGAGGTAACGGAAACTGTTGATGAGGAGATTGTGCAAACCTCACCTCCTGTTTGGCAGCAACCGTCGATTGCTGCTGATCGGCCAATGAGAAACATTGTTCCTCCTAACCGATTAATTGAAAAATGTGATGTGGTTTATTTTGCTCTGAGTTGTGCTGAAAAGGTGGAGCATGATGCTGAACCAACTACATACACTGGAGCTATTGCTTCGGTTGATCGTGACAAGTGGATTGGTGCAATGCACGAGGAGATGCAATCACTTGAGAAGAATGGCACATGGGATGTTGTGCGCTTGCCTAAACAAAAGAAGGCTGTCCGCTGTAAGTGGATCTTTAAGGGAAAGGAAGGTTTATGTCCTAATGAGCCTCAAAGGTTTAAGGCAAGGTTAGTAGCTAAAGGTTTCAGCCAAATTCCCGGTGTGGATTATAATGATGTGTTCTCCCCGGTTGTCAAGCATAGTTCTATTCGTACATTCTTCAGTATTTTTGCTATGCATGATCTTGAGCTTGATCAGTTAGATGTGAAGACTGCGTTTTTGCATGGAGAACTTGAGGAGGAGATATACATGGACCAGCCAGAAGGGTTCATAGTGACTGGTAAGGAGGATTTCGTGTGCAAGGTAAAGAAGTCCTTTACGGTTTGAAACAGTCTCCTCGACAGTGGTATAAAAGGTTTGATTCTTTTATGATGTCACATGGCTTTAAGAGGTCTGAATATGATAGATGTGTGTACATTAAATTTGTTAATGAATCGCCTATGTACTTGTTGCTATATGTTAATGATATGTTGATTGCTGCCAAGAGCATGAAAGAAATCACTACGTTGAAGAAACAGTTGAGTAGTGAGTTTGAGATGAATGATCTTGATCCTGCTAAGAAAATTCTAGGTATGGAAATTTCAAGAGACAGGAAATCTAGTTTGCTATTTCTTAGTCAGGAGAATTGCATTAAAAAAGTTCTTCATCGTTTAAACATGCATGATGCAAAGTCTGTTAGTACGCCTATTGCTCCTCACTTTAAGTTGTCAGCATTGCAATGTCCTAATTCTGATGAAGATATTGAATACATGTCTCGAGTTCTATATTCTAGTGCTGTTGGTTCCTTAATGTATGCCATGGTGTGTTCTCGACTTGATTTGTCTTATGCTATGAGTTTGGTCAGTCGATACATGGCTAATCTTGGTAAACAACATTGGAAAGCTGTTTAGTGGATTTTCAGGTACCTTCGCGGCACATCCAACGCTTGCTTCAAGTTTGGCAATACTGGTGAGGGACTCACTGGCTATGTGGATTCAGATTTTGCTGTCGACTTGGATAAGAGGAGGTCCCTCACAGGTTATGTGTTTATTGTTAGTGGATGTGCTCTTGGCTGAAAGGTTACCTTACAGGGTGTTGTTGCACAATCTACTACTGAGTCTGAGTACATGGCTATTACTGAAGCATGTAAAAAATCTGTTTGGTTGAAAGGTCTGTTTGCTGAGCTTTGTGGAGATGATACTTGCATGACCTATTTTGTGACAGTCAAACTGCCATTTACCTTACTAAGGATCAGATGTTTCACGAGAGAACAAAGCACATTAATGTCAAATACCATTATGTGCGTGATGTTGTTGCGCAAGATAAGCTGAAGGTATGCAAGATAAGTACTCATGATAATCCTGCTGATATGATGACAAAGCCAGTTCATGTTGCTAAGTTTGAGCTTTGCTCAAGCTTAGTTGGTATAACTGTTTAGCCCAAGAGGCTAGTTGGCGCCGAAAGTGAGTTTCTTTGATGTTTCAGGGTAAAGGATTGTTGATGCTACAAGATGGAATTTGTCTCAAGGTGGAGTGTTATTTTATGGTGATCGAAATCCGTTTTTATAAGTGAAAAGGCTAACGACGGAGCGAAGCGAGGCCCGTCGTCGGTAGGCTTAGGCCGAAGGGAAGCGGAGGCGTTAGCCCACCGCGATGCCCCGAGACAGGAGGTCTGCCGCGGGTGCGGGGGCGCTGCCCACGCGGTACGATACGAGTTGTAACCGACCTGGACACCGATTGTTACCGACCTAATCGACCTAGATTAGGTCAGGACCACTATAAATACGTCTTGTAAGCCACCGTCGGAGATAAGCCACACATTGTAAATCCCGACGCGTTTGTAACCTCACCTGAAATAGTGAAGTATTGTTGGCTGGCGCCCGTGGTTTTTTCTCTTGATTGTTGGAAGGGTTTTCCACGTTAAAATCTCGTGTCCCCGTTGGTTTGATCTTGCTTAATTTCACTGTTGTTTTGCTATCGCTTGTAACATAGCTCATATGTTCAGAGAAATGGGCCATTATAAAATGAACAGATATATGATTTGACATGTTTCAAAAGATAAAATCATGATTGTCGAAAAAAAGATAAAATCGTAATCCCTTGTTTCCATGTACTGATAAAGAGGCACGAAAATTTCTTGGGTCCTCTAGTAAAAGAGGAATCATGAATGTTCTGGAATTAGGACAGAGAGATTGCATGCACATCTTACTTTTTTCACTATTGTTGCTATCCCAGTGGAGAATTTTGTGCTATCTACGTTCTTTGCTCACCCCCTTGGTGCTTCAGTTCATTTGCAAGTACGCAGTCGTCAGTGAAACATTGGACTAGAAAAATATATTGTTTTATGAGAAACTGCTGAACTATGACATGAGGTTAGTACCTGCCAAAATTAATAGGAATGCTATACAATTTTCTCAAATGAACTGTCAAACAGGTTTTGCTTAAAGAGATCATGTTTTCAAAAATAAAAGCATAAACCTAAAAAATATGTGACATGAGTTCTATTTCTAATGATTTACAGAACTACAAATAGACTTCTCATGGACGTTGGGCCAGTAAAAGAGCATTTTCCCCCCTAAGTGGTTTCAGTGTTTAATAAAAACATAAACTTGTCCTAAGCATATGCACAAGATGGCTGGGAACCCTCTAAGAGAAAAGAGAGAAGAAGAGGTGCCCGATGTTTTTCCGGTTATTATTTGAGTTGTAGGACAACCGTACAATTAAGATGGAATGCATTGAGGAAGGTAGGTGGAAATCAAATCACGCACACAAACTTGATTTTGCACCCTTAGCCTTTCCGTGCGTATGAGAGATCATCCCAAGGTTCAACTGTGAAGTTGCTAGTTTCTGCCAGCCGGATATATAATTAGGCCCCACGGATTATTCCTTCACTTATCCGATGGAGTAAATCCCGTTGGGCGCTTCTGGGCATCCCTCGGGTGTCCCGGGATCAGCCCCGGAATATGCACGGATTTTTCCGAGTGCCGAATAATCCGACATCCATACTTGTCCAGCTTGCCCAGGTTTTGTCCGGAGATGGCACTCTCCAAGAGTGCATATCGCACTGGAGTGCCCAGACTAATCGGGGTGGATCCCGGATAATTTAGCCATCGCGCGGATTAATCCGGTCAATGCTTTTTCATCACATAACAGTTGGATTTTTGGCCCCCCTATAAAAATGCTTTTTTTTCCCATGAAGAAGAGACGGCTTCTATTCTCTCTCCACTATTATTTCTAAGCTTAAAATTTCGAGATCTCCCACTCCCTTGTCCCTATCTTGTTGATTCTTGATCGCGACACTTGTCTTCTTCTCCTTTCCCATGCGTTCTCATCTTGCCAAGTGTTATCTTCTCCTTCCCGCGGTCTCCGCAGGATGTCAGCATGCTTGCTAAGTGTCGTAACGAAAATAAATGAGGGATGAGCATGAGAGAGAAGGGATATAGGAGGGTGGGAGATACAGTATTTTATTTTTATTTTTCAAACCGAGTTTTCAAAATGAAATATCTTGAAACCGTTTGTCCAAATTACGAACCGCTTTCATTTATGAACTCCTCGTATCGAGATAATCAAAACTAGATCGCATGTTGATAGGTTTTGATAATTTTTAGTTTTTGTACTCCCGGATTCAACATAGATGTACTCTAGGTGTAGCGTGGATGTAATCCAAGATGCATGACGAATGTACTATAAGGTGCACACGCAGTACTCCTACGTGTAAACACGGATGTACTCCCAGATGTAGCGCGGAAGTACTCTTAGATGCTGGATGGCTGCAGTTTTAGATGCATGACTAATGGATCAGGAAGATACAATAACGTACCGTTTTCCTCCTCCGCCGCTGCCAGGGAGAGAGGAAAAGCGATCTCGCTTTCCGCCCGATCTCCACCGGTCAAGGAGCTAGTTCCCTCTCCCTCCGCCTGCTGCTCCGGCAGCAGGAGGGAGGGGGACCCCGTTCCTCCGCTCTGTAGTTAGGGTTTGGTTTTGTAGGTCGTGGTGCGCCGTTGGGGTGGTGGGAGCGGCGCCCGGACGAATAAATCTGTTTCAGCTCCACTCCCACACCGGCGATGTCCTTCATGGCAGCGTCTCGGAGTTGATGACATCGTGTGTTTGCCGATCTTTCAGATCGGCGACGTTAGGGTTCATGGATGGTGTCGGCGAGGCGGCGGCGACAACCCCATCAGGTGTGTCTCTCCTTCTGCTTTGTCCCCGTTGCTATGGCGTTGTCTCCGACGTCATGGTGGAGCAGGGAGGTTGGATCGTCCAGGAGTACGTGCAGACTGTTGTCGGCGTAGGTGACAACTGGAAGATGGTGTATCCTATGCTGGGTTTATGGTTGGAGGTTGACAGTTCTGGCTCCCTCTTTCGACGTCGTAGTCGTGCGGAGGTGTCAGTTCTGAAGTTCGATGGCGTGTCCGGGGTCGTGCTGCCCCGGTCTGATTCTTTCAACGGCAATGGTTTGTCATATGGCAAACTACTTTGGAGGTCCGAAAAGCTGCTAATCAGCGATGGAGCCGCGTCGAGCTCAGGTGAAGAGGTGATCTGTCTCACTTCTCTTTGGTGGCTGCTACGGTGGTGCCGAAGGAGAGAGATAGGCGTTGGTTTGTCACATAGGTTTAGCCTATCTTTTCAGTTCTGTAAGATCGGTTTGTACGTGCCCTGTAATTTGATCTTTATTTATAAATAAGACACGTATTACTATGAAAAAAAAAGATGCATGACTAATGTACTTTCACAAGGAACTCGCAGATGCACGGCGGATGTACTTTCAGGCACATCACAAATGTAATCCCAGATGTAGCGCGAATGTACTTCGAGATGCAGCATGAATGTACCTATTCTGAAAGTAGGGAGTACACTTGGTGCTTTCTTACGGGAGTATTTTCATGTGGTCTACGTAGCCTGAGATGTATCCCTATCCCCGTGAAAAAAATACCAGCATGAAGTACGTGGTACGTGCCGAAACTCTCGTGGGGGAGCAATTGGTAAAGAAAAATAATCTCTATTCATAGCAGATTTGTCTTTTTTGTTTCTCACTGCTTATTTCGAATTTGGAATTGAAATTTTTGGAGGTAATAGAAACATATCTTGTTAACACTCACATTTTTTCCTAAATTTTTTGACAAATTTAAAATTGATTTTTTTGTTGGTAGGATTTGTAGCACCCTAAGGAGTGGTAGCACTAGATATTTCCCCCGCGGAAGCTGTGCTGGTACTAGCATGCCTACGATAGACACGCGTCCTATTTAGAAGCATCACTGGCCCGCATCGACCCTTCGCGAAGGTCGGTCTCTAGTGCTATCCGATTCCATCATGTCAGATAACCAAAAATTTGCATTACTTTATCCATTTGCCATCAAGTTCGTTTAGAGTTTACTTACTTATTATCCTTAATTGGCCTAATTCTGATCTACGGATGACAATGGGTACCCATTATCCATCTATCCGATGGGTTTTTATTCTGTAGGGCGAAGGTTTGATAAAAAAACTTTATCCATGGATATATAAATGATAAAAATGTGTACTCAGTGGGTATAGTGGATGCGGGTGTGGTATGACAACCCATACCCGTATACCCCCATACCCGGTTATTTTGCATATAAAATGTGGGTTCTAGAAAAATCTCAAATCCCAAAAATTTAACATCTAGACTAAACGGAGATAAATGCTAAATTTACAATCAATTTAGTTGAACCCTACAACCAATTAGGTTTTATTTTACCCACCCCGCCACCAGGTCCGCAACATCGACACACAACGCCATGTCCAGTCACCCACGCCTCTTGTCATTTCTGCACCATAGTCGTCACGACGCCCAGCATGATCTATCTCATCACCAAGGGCATACGCTCCAAATCCTGGCATCGCCACGGTGCCCGTCCTGGCCCCAAATTCCACCTCCCGCACCCCCTTGCTGGTAGCCCGCTCTCCATGGAGATGGTCCGAATTAGTTAATAAATGATCCTACATATCGTTGTTTTTCTTATATGTTATATTGTTAATATTACCTTATTCAGTTGTTCAATGGATTTACCCATGAGTTTTTAATACCCTGACGGGTGCGGGTATGCTAGAAATTCTATACTCAGGTACGGATACGAGTGTGGATGCGGATAAGATACGTAGACGCGGATGCGAATTTGGTTAAGCTCTACCATAGCATGAGGGACCAAATGAGCATTAGTACAGTACAGTGATTGTGTGTGCAAGCGAGGTCGCGGTATGATAGGTCGACGCCGGCTCACCATGGCGCCGCCGGCGTGGCGGCCACCGTGGTGTTCAGGATCTCATTTTGATTGTCTTGGCGGGTTGGTTGCCGAGCCGGTCGGCCTTGAGGATCTCGACGAGGAGCATGTCTCCGTTCAGGTGGCGACGGATTCCATGGAGGAGGAAGGGACGTTACGGCCGGGATCACCGATCCTCTGCCGTGCCCCTCGCTCGGATGCGGAGCTCCGGCAAGAGTTTTGGGAGGATGCCGGTTTTCCAACGCCGGCTAGTCGGTTTTGGGAGTGTGGATCTCTGGCGGAGGAACTTCAGCCACCAATGGCGGCAGGTAAGCTATCTAATGGGTCCTCGATGTGCAGGGATGTTCCTATGGTGGAGGCGACGGCATCGTTTAGGCGGAGGCGCGGGGGAGTTTCTTCCTCGACGTCGGGCCTGCGGCTCAAGCGCTTGCCACCGTGGATGGGGACCTGGCGGGGTCCGCTGTCGCCGCCTCGTGTTTCTCCGGCGCCGATCCTTGGAAACTTCATCGACAAGGCGCTATCTTCATGTTCGTCGTCGGCGAGGATACCTGGCAGCGATCGATCTGACGAGTTCACGATCTGCTACACCTGCTCCCCGATATTCCCTCACCCTACCGATCTAGGGAGGCTCAGCAGCGACGGGAAGACCAGCCTACACCCCGCCGGTGCCAGGGCAGTGCCGCTGGAGGCCGGAGGGGATCCGGAACATCGCCAGAACAACTACATCGACTCCATCCTCTACTTCCTCTACGGCTATGGCGACTTCATCGACTCCTGCGCCCAGTAATGATTCTACATCTCTTCTTATGTATATTAGGTGTTCTAGATTGCTACCATTGTCTTGATGATGTGTTACCCCTTACGTTTTAAACCTAACAATGGTATCAGAGCCTACGATGTGTAGCACTAGAACCCTAGCTGTATAGATCATGTTTTAGGCTTTTAGGGTTTTAAGGTTACGTCCCAGATTAGCCACGGATTAGTTCTAATTGCCTTCTAAACATGCGCTGTTAATGATCAAGATCAATCTTAATTAACTTATTAAGTTCTCAATGATGCAATTAAGGTTTCGGTTAATTAATTTTCGATCTGTTGTTAGCCATGTCAAAAGCAATTAGAAGGAGGGGAACACGTTATTGCAATTAAGAAAAAAAAAATCCCCAAATTTTTTTGCTCACTGGAACCCTAACCCTAGATGTTTTCCCAAATCGGATGAACCCCAAAATTTGCACACGATTTTGGGTTTTGAGCCGTACCTAATGTCGCCGGGTCGTCGTCTATCCCTTCGGGGGCCGCCGGAGCACCCACAGCTCCGGCGAGGGCGAGGATCCCGCGCCGCCGTTCTCTCCCGACGGAGGAGCGCGCGGAATGGAGACGCGCGCGTCGGTGGCCGTCGGGCTGCCTGTCGCCGTCGTCGGACGCACGCGCGTCGGTGGCCTTCGTGCCGGCCGTCGCCATCGTCACCTAATGGCCACCGCTCCGCCGGTGAGCTCCACTCCACGCCGCCCCGCAGGAACGCGACGTTGACAGCCACGCTCGACGGAGAAGCACGCAGGACCCGGTCCAGCGCACGCTTCTCCGGCGAGCGCCGCCCTCGCGTCGGAATGGAAGGGGGAGGGCAGCGCGTCGGCGTCGTTTCCGTCGCGGTCGGCTCTCCCCTCACTCACTGAAGCTGCTGTATCGAGGGGGAGTGGAGTGAGGAGATAGGGTTTGGGGAAGATGGATAAGGTCCAGTCGGCAGGATGAATCCTGGCCGTCCATTTCGATCGACGGCTCAGACAGCGTCTGGCATGATAATGGGCCTCGGGAGCTTATCGGGCTGAATCTGTCGCTGGGCTGTCTGTTTCGGTTTATTTACTATGGATATTAGGCCGAAATGTGATGGGCTGGCATCTCTGTGTTATGTTTATTTTCTGTATTTTTCGGTGCATTTTTAATGTTTTGATGATTTATGTTACGCACTGTTTCAATACAGAAAATAATAGCCTAAAATGTGGTTATTAAAACATGTTATAATTCTGGACGAAAATGAACCAACGAGATTTTTTGTTTAGAATATTTGATATGTTTTAATGTTGTATGATCATTTTAAGCATCGAATAATGATGAATTTTCTTATGATTAACTTTGATGCTTATTTTGATAATGTCATGACTATGAAATTAATTCTGACCAACGTTGTATTAATTTTACAAGTCAAACCCCCTAATGTTGTTTTATTTTTATGTCATTTCTGCCCAACGGTGTTTTGGCATAGAATTAGAACTTTGATGTTTATGGCATGTTTTATTTATGCGATTTACTAATGAATGTCCATGTATAAATTTCAGCTTCCGCTGCGTTAAGCTATGATTCTGTCGAGCAATTGACTGGAAGTAACTTCCCTCGCTGGAAGAACTCAATTGAGTTGAGCTTGGCTTTTCGCGAATTTGATTATGCTTTAAGGGAGGATAAGCCCTCGGCACCCGCTGCTGGTGTCGAGGGGTATGATGATCTAAAGAAAACTTATGACTCCAAGATGGAGAAATGGCAAAGATCAAGTCACATGGCTATGCTACTGATGAAATCTTCCATCTCACCTGAGATCATTGGGGCTCTCCCCAAGAAAGATACTCCTAAGGAATTTATGGAAGCTTTGGAGGAGCAATTCCAAGGCTCTGAGAAAGTTTATGCACATGAGCTTTTACACAAGCTACTTGGGAAGTATAAAAGTAATGGAGAGGTGAGGAGGCATATGATGAGCATGATAAGTGCTTCACATAAGTTGAAGTCTCTAAAATGTGAGCTCAGTGATAACCTCCTCATAATAATGATCTTGGAGTCCCTCCCTGAAGAGTTCGATCAATTCAAGATCAACTACAACTCCATGAAAGAAAAATGGACACTCGCAGAGATATGCCCTCGGATTGTCCAGGAGGAGGAAAGGTTTATGAGGCAAAACAAGGACCAAGCCCTTCATGTTGGCTCTAACAAGAGAAAATATGATGGGCCTAGTTCTCCTAAGCCTCCAAAGAAATCTTTTAAGAAAGAAATGCCAAAGTCTAAAGGAAAGGAGATTGGACAGTCTTCAGGAAACGCGGTTGGTGAAAACGTGTGTTTCCACTGTAAGAAAGAAGGTCATTACAGGAAAGACTGTGCAGACTACCTTAAGTGGATGATGAAGAAAGGTACAGATGAAATCACATTTGTTGATGAACTATTTTATGCTGATTTCTCTTTAAAATCTTGGTGGATTGATTCAGGAGCAACTTCTCACGTTGCTAACTCCATGCAGGGATTAAATATGATCCAAACCACGGCAAAAGGGGCAAGAACGCTTAAAGTTGCAAATGGAGTTGAAGTCGACGTTGAGGCAATAGGGTCACTCACCTTGGAGCTTCACACCGGCTTTAGTCTTCATTTAAATAATGTTCTTTATGTACCTACTTTAAGTAGGAATTTGATTTCAGTTTCTTGCCTAGATGATGACATGTATGAATGCTTGTTTGGGCATAAACAATTTATTTTGAAACATTGTAATAAAGATGTTGGCCTCGGTGTCAGACGAGGCAAACTATATATGTTATCCCTTAATGATTATGTTTTGCATGTGAGTAATGTTTCGAATAATGAAAAGAAATGGAAGGGTACTAGCACTTCTTCGAAATTATGGCATCGTCGTTTAGGCCATATTTCGAGGGGGAGAATGGAAAGACTTATTAAAAATGACGTACTCCTCCCATTGGATTTTTCGGATGCAGAAAACTGCGTAGACTGCATTAAAGGAAAATATGCGAAAACAATTAAGAAAGGAGCAGTAAGAGCCACAGGGGTTCTCCAACTTATTCACACTGACATATGTGGACCCCTGAACGTTAAGTCTATAGATGGTTATGATTCATTCATCACATTTACAGACGACTTCTCCCGTTATGGGTATATTTATCCCATACGTGATCGATCGGAAGCTTTGGACAAATTCAAAGTGTTCAAAGCCGAAGTTGAGAACCAACTTAACACAAAAATTAAAGTTGTACGGTCTGATCGCGGGGGAGAGTATTATGGTAGGCATGCTCCTTATGGGCAAATTCCAGGACCTTTTGCCAAGTTCCTAGCTGAAAATGGAATTGTTGCCCAATACTCAATGCCTGGTGAACCTCAGCAGAATGGTGTGGCTGAACGCAGAAATCGCACACTTATGGATATGGTGCGAAGTATGCTTAGTCATGCGAGTTTACCAGTAAGCCTATGGATGGAGGCATTAAAGACGGCTGCACATGTGCTAAATCTTGCTCCTACTAAAGCAGCACCGAACACGCCATACGAGATGTGGACGGGAAAGAAACCGAGCTTGAATTATTTACGTGTGTGGGGCTGTCCCGCTGAAGCTAAAGTTTTCAATCCACAACTTAAGAAGTTAGATCCAAAGACAGTTAGTTGTTTCTTTGTTGGATACCCTCATAGGGGAAAGGGATATCGCTTCTATTGTCCGGGTCACACCACTAAGTATGTGGAGACTCGACAAGCGGTATTTTTTGAGGATAATGAAGTCATGGAAATAAGGAAGATTGATCTTGAGGAGAAGCGGGTGTGTGTACCATCCCCGACTATTCAACAGATCATCTTACCGATAAAAAGGAGAATTGCATCTCATGTTGACCCTGAATCTGACAATTCAGGTCCTCAACCGAATGGTGATGCTGAATTTAATGATAATGAAAATGAAGAGCCTCACCAGTCAGATAATGAAAATGATCCTCATAATGATGATGCACCTCCACCACCTCCTGTGAGAAGATCACACCGAGAAAGAAAGAAAGCCATTCCTGATGATTATGTCACTTACATGAGTGAGGATGTAAATGATATAGGAAAGGTGGAGGATCCGACCTCATACAAAGAGGCCATTAAAAGTATGAATTCGTCCAAGTGGCAGGTTGCCATGGAAGATGAGTTAAAGTCTATGGCCTCAAATGATGTTTGGGACTTAGTAGAAATTCCCAATGGAGCTAAAAGAGTAGGCTGCAAATGGGTCTACAAAACCAAGTATGACTCAAAGGGGAATGTCGAAAGGTTCAAAGCGAGACTTGTGGCAAAAGGCTTTACACAGAGAGAAGGAATCGATATATTGAGACTTTCTCTCCTGTGTCATCTAAAGATTCCTTTAGTATCGTCATGGCTCTAGTAGCTCATTTCGACCTAGAATTGCATCAAATGGACGTTAAGACCGCTTTTCTAAATGGTGACCTAAAAGAAGATGTTTACATGACTCAACCGGAAGGTTTTGTTGTGGAAGGAAAGGAACATTTGGCGTGTCGCCTAAAGAAATCCATCTATGGCTTGAAGCAAGCTTCAAGACAGTGGTACCTCAAGTTCGACGAGATTATTAGAACTTTTGGTTTTACGGAAAATATTGTGGACAACTGTATTTATGTCAAGTTTAAGGGCAGTAGGTTCACAATATTAGTCCTATACGTGGATGACATATTGTTGGCCTGCAGCGATAAGGATATGCTGCATGAGACCAAGAATTTTCTGTCTTCTAATTTTGATATGAAAGATCTCGGTGAAGCCTCGTATGTCCTCGGCATAGAAATTCATCGAGATAGGTCTAAAGGTGTGTTGGGACTATCACAAAAGGCATACTTTGAGCGAGTACTAAAGAAATACAATATGCATAAGTGCTCTGCCTCACCTGCTCCAATAGTCAAGGGCGATAAGTTTGGGACATTTCAATGTCCGAGGAACCAAATTGAAACTGATCAGATGAAGTCGGTTCCTTATGCTTCAGTTGTCGGAAGCATCATGTATGCACAAGTTTGTACTCGCCCTGACTTGGCTTTTATAACCGGGATGCTTGGGAGATTCCAATCAAATCCAGGACTAGACCACTGGAAGGCCGCAAAGAAAGTCTTGCGTTATATGCAAGGCACTAAAGACTACATGCTTACATATAGAAGGTCTGATAGCCTACAAGTTGTTGGCTATTCAGATGCTGATTATGCCGGTTGTGTGGACAGTAAGAAATCCACATCAGGCTATGTGTTCACACTCGCCGGAGGAGCCATATCGTGGAAAAGCTCCAAGCAAACAATAACTGCTTCATCTACGATGCAAGCAGAATTTATAGCATGTTACGAGGCCACAGGGCAGGCTGTATGGCTAAAGAATTTTATTCCCGGGCTACAAGTGGTTGACAGCATTTCAAGGCCACTTGTGTTGTACTGCGATAATGAACCCGCAGTTTTCTATGCGAGTAACAACAAGTCAAGTGCTGCTGCTAAGCACATTGACATAAAGTATCATGTTGTGAAAGATAGAATCCAGGATCATACTATTGATGTTAAGCATATAAGTACGACTCGTATGCTTGCGGATCCGCTAACAAAAGGCTTACCACCCAGTATTTTTCGTGAGCATGTTGCCGGCATGGGATTACTGGAAGCCTTATGATTCTGGAATAAAGGGACCACTACAAAACCACTCCCATTAAGTAAAATGTTATCCACTTCAAGATATGCTGGTGTGCCATAAGTGTTGAGGTTCAACGACATTTCATTGGTTGTTGTAACACCTCACTTTGGTATATTATTCCTATTGCGAATGGGCTAATGAAGTTAAACCTAATGATCAAGGGGGAGAATGTTGGTTGACCTGTCAGGTTTAACTAGACAGAGTCAAGATAAAGAGATAATGATTAACGGGAGGCCCACGAACCAACGTTCGGGACCTCATCGCACGTAACGTACGCGCCCTGATCGGGGGTGCCAAAACCAACTCGATGGTTTGGTCCCCTGTCGCCTGCGCCATATAAAAGGGAGGGGAGCCTGGCAGCGATCGATCTGACGAGTTCACGATCTGCTACACCTGCTCCCCGATATTCCCTCACCCTACCGATCTAGGGAGGCTCAGCAGCGACGGGAAGACCAGCCTACACCCCGCCGGTGCCAGGGCAGTGCCGCTGGAGGCCGGAGGGGATCCGGAACATCGCCAGAACAACTACATCGACTCCATCCTCTACTTCCTCTACGGCTATGGCGACTTCATCGACTCCTGCGCCCAGTAATGATTCTAAATCTCTTCTTATGTATATTAGGTGTTCTAGATTGCTACCATTGTCTTGATGATGTGTTACCCCTTACGTTTTAAACCTAACAGAGAGATCTCTGCCGGTGGTCGAACCGACATCGACGCCGCTTTCTACGGCGGATCAGGCAGTTACGGCCATCGCGGCGTCTCCGGAGGCGATCGCACCCATGGAAATTCGAAATCAGATCGATGCATCGGTGGGGGCCCACGACCATGCAGCGTATCTGGGCCGTAGAGAGTCGTGGGGGCATCTCCACCGTCGGTTCCGATTGCTTTGGGAGGAGACCTGCCCTAAGTCGCTTTCGTCTTCGATGTCGCAAGAGTCCACCGCTTCGTCTTTCACGTCCTCACGCCGCCGCCCGCTCACGTCGCCGTCGCCCTCGCCTACGAGCACTCCGCCGTCGACCTGTTCTCCACCTCTGGTACAACCCTCTTCTCCGACATTTGGGCAGAGGTGGGAGCGGTCCTTCGCTGCCGTCGTGGCTGCGCCTCCGCCTGCTCCAATGGCTGGGGCGCCATAGCGGCCGGCGCCGATCGGTGGGAGCCGACCTGCTGCCGTTCGGCCTCCTGCGCCGGCGCCATTTCGTCCTCCTGTTCAAGCTCATGCTCCTGGTGGTTTTCAGCAACCTCGCTTTCCTGGTCCGGGGGATGTTCCTAGTAATGGCGTGCCTTTCAGGCCGCTGCAGCAACCTTCGCGCCAACCAGGACTGCCGGCATACGTACCACCTGCAATGAATCAAATGCAGTTTCAGATGCCCATGCTCGGTCAGATGCCTGTCCCCGCCTGTTACCCTCCGTTCCAGCCTCAGCCGGTGCCCTCGACGCTACCTTTTGCCGCACAGCTGCAACCGGTGCAGCAAGGTACAACGGCTAGGGCTAAGCGGAAGAAGAAGAAGCCCTCGCAGCCGCAGCCGCCGATGCAGCAAGGATTTCAGCCCATGATGCAACCCATGTTGATGCACCAGCCGCAGCAGCCACAGCCTCTGATGTAGCACCCTTTGTACCCTCCGTAGCCGGTTTTTCATCAGGGATAGTCTTATGCGCCAGTGGTTCCTTCCGGTGATGTGACCTCGTCTGTGACGGTGCCAGGTAGTGTGACCGAGGGTGTTGCTGCTGCTGTTGAGATGCCGCATCAGACTGGGGCCAAGACGGCGGCTAAAGGTAAACCTAAGAAGGCTACTAAGTGTTGGAAATGCTCGGTTGATTCTCATGCTACAAAGGACTGTCCGGTGCAGCACTACTGTCTAGTTTGCGATAACACAGAACATCCAACCCTCAGATGCCCAACTCTTAGGCTTCCGAAGCCCGCGGCTTTTACTTCTGGTTTTGGTACAGATGACACCCTTTTTTTACAGCTACCTAATAGTGTGTATAAGGCTCACTTAGCACCGATGAGTACTCCCGTTGCGTTGGTAAAAATTGTTGGTGATCCTGTACCCGCTGATGCTATTCAGAGCCTGATGTCTAGGATGTGTCCGTAGAATTCTGTGTGGACATGGGAGGCTATCCCCCATGGTGCTGATGCTTTCTTGATCGGATTCCCTTCTTTTGAGGATCTTGAGAGAGTGGATGGGTTTCAAATGGGCATTCCGTCACATAAGGCGCAGGGTACTATTTCGGTGTGGAAGACTCAAGACATTGCTCCCACGAGAGTGCTCGAGCAGGTATGGGTCCATGTTCAGGGTGTGCCTTACACAGTGAGACATTTTATGGCTATTTGGGCTGTTGGTTCTCTCATTGAGATGACTTTGGATAATGATATTGTTACACTCAAGAGCCGTGGTGTGGTGCGTATTTTGGTTGGGATGTTGGACACAAAGGCACTGGAAAAGCGTGTTGATTCTTTGGGTCCTTACATTGGTGCAGCATGTGTGGTGAGACTTAGAGAGTTTGCGTTCATTTTCTGCCGTGAGCCTGCTGATTTCGTCCCCAACTCCAGTTTTGTCCCGTACTTTTGGCGTTGCAAGGGAGATGATTTGGATGGTGAGGATGGTGTGACCGACAAAGGCTTCGAGGGTTCTTTAGGGTCAACTGGGCTGCAGGGATCGCAAGCATCCAATATGGAAGTTGATACCAGTCTTGCTTCGGGTTCTGCTAATCATGGCAAGACGGTGGCCCCTAATGACGTGATGTAATGTCCCGGGGTTTTCCCCAAATTAGATTTTTGTTTGTTTTTTTCTTTTTGCATCATCATGACATCAGCATCATCGCATCGCATATTTTTGGCAACAAAAACTATTTTTAATAAACCCTATTTTATTTTGCTAAAAATTTGTCGGAAAAGTTTTACCGAGACAGTCGTCTCCGTTTTCAAAAATTAATTGCCAAAATTGTTTTGCAAAAGAAAATGTTTTGAGACGCGAGAGAGAAGCCCAAAATCTGGCCCAAGCCCACCTAACCTCCAAACCCTAGGGTTTCCCCTGGTTCCCCCTGGCTTTTTCCTTTCCCACCCCCTGCCTCTTGCAGCCACCCTCCTTCCCTTTCTCATTTTCGCAAACGGGTCCTTCCACCCTCTTTTATCTTCTTTTCCCCCCTTTTCCTTCTTTTTCCCTTTTCCTTCTTTCTTTTCTTTTTATTTTCCTTCCCTCTCTGTTCTCTCACCTCACCCGCATCCTCCCTCGATCCCGAGCTCACCCGCACCACCTCACCGGCCGCCGTCCCAGCTCCCTTCTCCCTCTCCCTCTCACCTTCCTCCTCTCCCTCTCCCATCGACCCCCTCCATCGCCGGCTCCTCTCTCCTTCCTCCCGGCCACCGACGCCTCCCCTCCTCCTCGAGCCCGAGCTCGGCCGGTCCCCTGCTCCTCCTTCTCTCCCCGTGTCTCGCCTCCTCTCCGCACCACCCCCTGCCTCCCCGTCCTCTACTCCTCCTCCCAGTGCTCCTCTCCAGCTCCGGCCGCCCTTCCCCAGCCGCCGGCGCCGTCCTCCTCTGCTCGCCTCGGCCTGCCCCGCCGACTAGCCGACCCTGCCCAACTCCAGCTCCTGCCGCCGCCGCATCCGTGGCTCCCTCCTCCGGCCTGCTCCTCCTCACCCCGTCGGCCGGTCCCTTCATCATGCCTCCTCCCCGGCCGGCCCGAGCTACTGCCTGTCGCCGTATGCGCGTCTCCGTAGCTGCTGCTTCGTGCGTGCCCGTGCTGCTGCTCCCGGTGGCCTCCGTGTTGCGTCCTTCGTTGTCTCCGAGCCGCCGTGCCGTCCCGACGTGTTTCCTGTTCCCGTCCCGTTTCCGTCTCCGTGCTGCCCGTCCCCGTGTTCCCGTACCCGAGTTCTACGTGTGCATCCTCGTTCCCGTCGTGGAATGCGTAAGCCGTTCCCGTTTCCGTTCCCGTGATGAAGCCGTTCCCGTTGTGAACCGGAGTTCCCCGTTTCCCGTTCCCGGCGCATTCCCGTCATGAAGCCGGGGACCCAACTCGCCAAGTTCGTCAAACCGCAAGACCGACAAGTACCCCGACTCCGTGAATCCGAGTTATCCAACCCGATGACCAAAGACGGATACGCCATGGTCTACCTCAACCGGAACCCGCCAAGTTCTCCGATGCCGTGAACCCCGAAGCCTGAGTACCCCAATGTCCGTGGAACCCCGACAACCCGAAGCCCGGAACGCCAAGGTCCGCCACGAAGATGCCCCGAGTACGACTACTTCCACGACGTCGACTACCTCGACTACTTCGACTACGATGACTACTTTGACTACGACCCGAAGACGACAGTTCCGAATCCGGAGATCCTCGTTCCGATGTGTGACCCCAACCCTAACCCTATATGCCATATATATCCGTATCTTATAAAATCATGCATCATTAATTAACAATGCACTTTATCCATTTAGTCGAACTAAATCAACTTAATTATGGGGTTTGTCCGGTGCATCTATATTGAGCACCGATCCCATTTAAAATGCTTTTGCCATGTGTTAGGGAATAAAATTGGACAACCTTTAATTTGTCATGCATCATGTCATCAACATGCCGCTTCTTTTTCCGTAGTAGTAAAATGCATCTTTTGCGCTTCCAGTGTTTGTGGCTTCTTCGGGAAAAGGACGTTGAGTTGATGTGAGCAACGCCAGGTTCTGCTACCTCTACCGATTGCAGGCAAGTGATACTCACTTGATATCTTTGCTTGTTTTCTGTCTCTTATACCTCCTATCTTTTGTTCCTTGCTAGCCTTATGTTACGATGCTTGTGTCTCGATCCTATTTGCATGTTTACCTTGCAGCCATGATATAGCCACACTCCCACATCCTATTACCCATGTTGTTTGTTTATCTTGTTGGCCTTGCGAGTCGTAGTGCATGCTTAGGTTGTTTTGCTCGAGTCTTGTTCTAGCCATGCTTTAATATGATAGTTGGGTTAAATTCACATGATAATCTTTAATGTTTGGCGATGGGAATAATTAATAAAGATAAGGCACCGGCGGAAGGCCAATCGTGGTGATTTGTTCTGCTAGTGTCGCCTAGGACCCGAGTTCTTGTCCTCTGATCCAAGACTGAGCGCACTACCCACATGTGGGAGGAAATGGGACTCCCCTCGACCTAGTACCGGATCTGCAGCCTTGTCCAGGGCGCCACAACTTAGTTCGGGTGTTTCCATTTGCGCGACGCTTTATTTATTTGTGATGCAGGTACGGATGGGACGCCTCCGGGACTTATACGTGATGGTTACTTACGGTAGGGTTGCGGACCGTGCGTTAATCGCATGTGGAAGGAGGGGCAATCATATGAGTGTGCCTCCCGACACCGTTCTCGCATCGGCTAGGTCCACCTCGGAGCTTCGGCCGGACTTTCAAGGTGGGTTAGACTTAGCTAGGTGGTTCCCTGGACTAGTGATGTAGAGAAGGAAAGTGTAGTGTCGGATACCCTGCCGGCACTCCTTAGGAAGTGTGCTAATAGCTGGCAACTAGGGTTGAAGTGCGTGTGGTTACATTTGTGCGCCCCTGCAGGGTTCAATCTTTTCGAAAAGCCGTGTCCACGGTTATGGACGACTTGGTGATGATGCTGGCTAACAAGATCATAGGCAACTTACACCTGATGTTAATAAATTGATTAGTAAGATAGAGCTACTTCAATAATAAATTATAAAATTGCCAACTGTGTGAGTGCCTTTGGCTTACTGCTCGTAGGATAAACGGGCTGGTAAGGAATTGGCTGGGTTATGTTTGGTGGTAGTATAGTTGGTTCCTTATGCGCTCTCTTACCTTGTCTCTTTTAGACGGAAGTTGTAGTGTGTCTCTATTAGTTGATAGTTTTGCTTGCCGCCGCCTCAATCGCTAACCCTCTTCCCCCGGAATTCCAGCTTTGATATCTTGTGAGTATTACTTGCCAGTACTTCTACTAGTACTGACCCCTTCGGGGCTGCTATTCCAATGCAGCCGACAGGTTTGAAGTCTGACAACGTTAGCTTGGGAATCCCTCCGGCTTGGCCTGGGCAGGGTTATGGTGCCTCGTTTATCTTCAGGACTCTTAGTCCACATTTGTATTCTTATCCGTAGTCGGATACAATTCGCTTCCGTTGTTGTTTGGATCTTTGTAATGTATCTTTTGTATTCTTGACTCTATGAGTCGTTTTTGTATATATGTTTGATGCATCTAAAATGCATACATGAACTTTGCACTATAATACTTATATTCCATTCATATTTACATCATATAAGGGGTATATTATTGTTATTTAATGATTTTTGGTAATTAATAATGATTTCCCCTTTTTATGGAATTAATCCTGCGCAGGCAGAAAACCCCTATTTTTTTCTTTATTTGTTTCAGGACCTTAACGACGTCATAATGAGCTATAAATTTACGGGGGTCATTATTTTGGAAGGAGGAAGACATTGGAGCGAAAGAAGCAAGCGAAAGGAGGCCGGAGGGCCAAAATAGGGGGCCCCACACGGCTACAGTACCAGGCCGCGTGGGCCCACCTAATTCATCCCTCGTGGCCTTGTTTGCGTAGATCCTTCGCCCAGAAGCATCCTCGTGACCTAAAAACGCCTATATAAAGGGTCCCCCGACGTTCTTCGAAAAGAGAGCCGCCACAGAAGAGAAACAAGAAACAGAGACCAGGAGGCTGCAGATTGGAGGGGGAAAACTCCGGCGGAGCCCTGCCGGAGAGGTCTCCTTCTTCTCCATCGACATCTCCACCGTCTCCATGATGAAGAGGGAGTAGTCCACCTCTGGACTATGGGTTTGTGGCAGTAGCATATGTATCTCTCTCTCTCTCTTGAGCTTCACTAATTAGCACCGTATGAGCTGCTGAACATGATTACGGTCACCGTTGTATTACCATTGTGGTGGATCTTTATATGAGTTAATATATGTTGAGATTGCAATGTTATATTTCAGTTATGAAAGTAGATGCATATTATGTACCTCGTTCTTGTATCCTTGTTATGATCAAGCATGTTTATGAGAGCGTGTGCATTAGTTGGAGTAACGGGGGTGGTGAAGTGATAAGCTGACAACTTAATATCATGATCCATTGGGTGTTTACCTTACTTTGTTACCTCACTAGGGATAAACCAAAATACCATGTTGTAGGGTAGGAGGAGTGACATGCCTCTACCTAAGACTAGATCCATCATGTGTTTATTTTCACTTCATGTCATTAATCTTAAAGCTATACTCTGATGTTATCTTAATTACTAAGGTGCATGATTTAGTTCACATCTTGGTGGAGTATAAGTGAGACTAATAATCAAAAGGTCTCTATGTTAGGACGTGATGCCCATATAATTAGTAACATGTCATTAACCTTGTTTGCAATCTCATATGTTAAATCTATGTCTACTCATTTGCCACACTATATTAAAGAGAGAGTGCATGTGTGAAACCATGAACCCCGGTCCATTTTTAATCATAAGAAACAACTTTCCAACCACTTTTAAGCATCTTTTACATTCAGCCATTTTAAAATCAGAAAATACAAAAACACTTTTACTTCTTGCATTCACATATAAAAACCCCAAAAATACCATCCATCATCATTACTATCATCCTTGCATACTTATTCACCACCATTGCATTTTTATTTACTGTTTTGCATTCATTATCATCTTAATATCATTCTCACACCTTGTGCTTGACAACCACTTGGTGAGGTTGAGGGCACAAAGCAATCTATTTTGTTTGCAGGAAATCTAGAGAAGGACAAGAAGATAAAACCCACACTACTGATTCCCCGAGAGTTCGATATTAAACCCTCGAGTCACCTTCTTGGGGAAAAACTACCACTTCTACATACTCTGCACTTGGAGGCTCAACCTATCCCTAATATATTATCTTCCTTTCAGGGTATCAAGAGTATTTGTTGGCGTTGTTGAGGGAGAAGAACACTCTCATCAATCCCGTCATCAATGTTCTTTTGTGGGTTCCGTCGAGAACTATTGTAATGTTATCACAATTCCACTCGCATAACGTGTGTGTTGCGACGTGCACGTTATGCCTGGTGGGCGTCCTAGGATCGTTATTATGCGGATTTGGCGGAAATCGCTAAGTCTACATAGTACTGAATCGGGGGGCGTTACACGTGAAACCACACGTTCGTTGGGAGACCCCAAGAGGAAGGTATGATGTAGTGCAGCAGCAGTTTTCCCTCAGTAAGAAACCAAGGTTATCAAATCCAGGAGGAATTAGAAGTGCTTAGAAGGTTGTCAGCTGCACGCGCGGCACAACACGAGTGCTGACGTGGAACCTGCACAAAACACAATCAAACTACTTTGCCCCAACGAAACAGGAAGGTTGTCAATCTCCCCGGCTTGCTGAAAACAAAGGATTAAAACGTATGGTGTGGAAAACAAATGCAAATGCAAAAAGTGGACAGCGAGCAAATGATGATGGAACGTGGTGTAAACGGTGTTTGTTTCAGTGTAAAAGAATGGACCGGAGTCCACAGTTCACTGGTGGCGTCTCTCCATAAAAGATAACTAACATGCTGGGTAAACAAATTACAGCTGGGCAATTGACAAATAATGAACGCATGACAATGCAAATATATGACAAGATGATTACTATGAGATTTAATTGGGCATTACATCAAGATACATAGACCGTTATCCAACAGCATCTATGACTAATAATCCACCGCTAGGTTAACATCCGTGTCCCCCGTTGGTATTAAGTTGCAAGCAACAGATAATCGTATTAAGCAAAGTGTGTAATGTAAACAACACAAATGACCGTAGACATAGCATTGTTGTTTTATCCCTAGTGGCAACAGCACATCCACAACCTTAGATGTTTCTGTCACTCACCCAGATTACCGGAGGCATGAACCCATTATCGAGCATAAATACTCCCTCTTGGAGTTAAAAGCATCTACTTGGCCAAAGCATCTACTAATAACGGAGAGCATGCAAGATCATAAATAACATATAAAGATAGATTGATAATCAACTTAATCTTATCAATATTCATTGGATCCCAGCAAACACAACATGTAGCATTACAATAAGATGATCTTGATCATGTTAGGCAGCTCACAAGATCTAAACATGATAGCACAAAGAGGAGAGACTACCATCTAGCTACTGCTATGGACCCGTAGTCCAAGGATGAACTACTCACGCATCACTCCGGAGGCAGGCATGGTGATGTAGAGCCCTCCGGTGATGATCTCCCCTCCGGCAGGGTGCCGGGAAGAGCTTTAGGAACCCTCCCGAGTAGGGTTTGACGACGGCAGTGGCTCTGGAACTTTTCATGGAATATGACTCGGGTACTTAGGGTTTTTGGGGCAGGAGGAATAAATAGGCGAATGGGCGGCGTCGGAGGGCACCCGAGGGGCCCACACCACCCCTCGGCACGGTAGAGAGGGGGCCCGCACCGAGCCCTGGTGAGAGCGCCCCCTGGCACCTCTATGGCTCTCCTTCGGGCTTCGTGATTGTTTCAGTGAAATATTGATGTCCGTTGATTTTCGTCCAATTCCGAGGATATTTCCTTAATAACTTTTCTAAAAAAGAAAAGCAACAGACAACAGGAACTGGCACTGTGGCATCTTGTTAATAGGTTAGTACCCAAAAATGTATAAAAATGCTATAAAGTGTATGCAAAACATGTAACAACAGGCATATTAACAGCATGGAACATAAAAAATTATAGATACGTTTGCAACGAATCAGCATCCCCAAGCTTAGTTCCTACTCGTTCTCGAGTAGGTAAACGATAAAAACAAAATAATTTTTGAGGTGACATGCTACCACACAATCTTGATCAAATAATAGTGTAAAGCACATGTGAATGAATGAAGTGATCCAAGTCAATGGTCTATAGTTTGCTACTAATTAAGCAATGAGTAAACAACTGAATCATATGAGCAATGAATAGTACTTTGGAGACTTGAATCCAAATGTTTTGCACAAGAGTTAACTCACAAAGCAATAATCTCTAAGTAAAAGGTATTTGACCAACACAAAGGAAGATTTTAGTTTCAGCAATTGCTTCAACCTCAACATATTTATCTCATGGATATCATCAATACAAAGCAATATAATCAGTCAAATACACCATCATATAACAATTGTTGTACCAAAGTTGACACTAGTGTTTGCTTGTGGAAGATAGAAAGAAGTAGGAAAACTGACTCAACATAAAAGTAAAAGAAAGGCCCTTCGCAGAGGGAAGCAGAGATTAGTCATGTGCTAGAGCTTTTTATTTTTTATAGAATAGAAGTAAAACAATTTTGAGATATGTATGCTTTCATCAACGACTTAACAGCAAAGAAACTAGCTAGTCCCCTATAACAAGCAAGGCTTTTAGACTTGTGAGAGCGGCTGGTTTTAGAGGAACGAGTACATTCCTCTTTCACCTTTGTTTCACCACTAACCAATGTTTGAGCTGATTTCTCAGATTTTCATTGTGCGGAGGAGAATGGTGAGTTATATTTATATTTGCTAAAGCCGCTCTCGGGTTGATTCAAGTGAGGACATAAACCATCAACACCGGGTGAAAGGGGGGAAATGACCTTGCTTGTCACAAGTTATATCTAGCTCTCTACTACTTCCTCACGAGCTTAAAAACAGAGACATAAAAAGGAGTATTTTGAATATTTTAAAGGTAGCACATGAAAAATTTACTTGGAGTGGCAGGAAAATACCACATATAGGTAGGTATGGTGGACACAGATGGCACGAGATGGCACGGAGTTTGGCTCAATGTTTTGGATGCACAAGCAGCATTCCTGCTTAGTACAGAGTTTAGGCTAGCAAGGTTATTATTAAGCAAACACAAACTATCAACCGGTACAGCAAAAACTTATACGAAAACATATTAGAAACATTATAAGACTCCACATTTTCTTCCTTGTTAACCAAACTCTTTTAATAGAGAATATCTAGACCTTGGAATTACCACTTATACAAACCAAATTTCAACAAGCTTTCGGTAGTTCTCCATTAATGGATTTTACTTACATGATACAAAAGTTTAAACACGTCCTACTTAGTAACTCAAAACAATTGACAAGTATCAAATTATCCAAAATAGTGATCTACAAAAGTATGTAAACATTTTCCATTATGCCAATTACCACATGCAACATTTTCTGTTCCAACCAAACACCAATCAACTTATTTAAACAACTCACCAAACAAGTATAAGTGAAGCAAGAGAGTACTTTCTTTAAAAGAACTAATAGCTCTGACAAGAGATACATGAAAACAAGAGCTAAAAGCTTAACAGCGCTGGAAATAAATACTCAACAAGTATAAGTGAAGAATAGGAGTATTCTAATGAAAAAGCGGAGCGTGTCTCTCTCCCAAACAAGAATGCTAGGATCCAACAAGTTGTGACCAGAAGATAAAACATAAATAAACTGAAAATAAAAGCATACAGACGCTCCAAGAACAACAGTGAAGGAATAAAAATATAGTCTCACTAGAGATGACCTGATAATTTGTCGATGAAGAAGGGGATGCCCTGGGCATCCCCAATCTTAGACGCTTGAGTCTTCTTGAAATATGCTGGGGAGATCCATGGGATCCTCCCCAAGCTTAATCTCTTCACTCTTCTTGATCTTATTATATCACCCTTCTCTCTTGACACTTGAAAACTTCCTTCACCCCAAACTCAACATAATTCTCATTAGAGGGTTAGTGCATCAATCAAAAACTCACATGTTCTGTAAGGACGCAAACATGGAAATCATCTTAAACATTAGCTACTGTTACTAGCCTTAAGTGAAGCTCTTCCACCCAAAAAAGAATTCCACCTAACACTTGTAATAGAGAAAATGCAAAACAAAAGACAAAATCTGTCAAAACCAGAACAGTCCGCAAAGACGATATTTTTGAGGCACTTACAAGTCACAGATCGAAAAACATTAAACAACGGTAGATGCGTACATATATCAGGAGTATGCACAAAAAATTTCAGATTTAAATCACGTTTCTATAATTTTTGGAATTTCATACAGTGAACAGCAGAAATCTGTTCCTGCGCAGTCATCCCAATATAGCATCATCTTAACATTAGAGACTTTCCTTGTCACAACAAAGTGAAAAAGTAAAGATACAAAGGATTTTCTACAAAAGTAGACAAGCACCTTGACTCAATAAAAGAAAAATTGCAGAAAAATAAAATGGGTTGCCTCCCATAAGCGCTTCTCTTTAACGCCTTTTAGCTAGGCAAAAAGCATGCATCAAGTATTACCAAGTGTAGAAAGATCAACATCATTACGTTTAGCCCTCTTACCCCTTAGGGAAAAATGATTACAGTTTGGCGAGGAGCTAAACTTCATAGTGCCTTGGTTCATGTCTATGATGGCTCCAAAGAACTTTAATAGTGATCTTCCAAGCGTAATTTGCCCTGCTCCTGCACATTCAATGACACGGTAGTCAACAGATACAGTTATCCCCAAGAGTTTTGTGAATACTCCTTCGGCGATCCCCCTAGGCAATTTAATAGTATTATCAGCCAAAGTTACACACTCCTCACATTTAGAAAGTCCCCACAAATTTAAAGATTCATAAATTTTCATGGGCATTAAGCAAAATTCAGGCATGATATCGCAGCGAGCATGAAAAGTTTCACCATTGATAGCAATTTTTACTGAGGGAACGACCCACCCCGAGGGTTCAAATTTCACCGGCACGCTCTCAATACGTTCTCGAACCTTGTTATAAACTTCTTTTAAAGCAGAGATATCTGTCTCTAGGGTATTCAATCTTGCATAAATATTCTCAAAGGCCGAATCTATTTTACTTGTTGAAGGGGTAGATGCTGCAATTAATTTTTTTATGGCATTAAATGCTTGATCTCCATCACAACGAAGGAAATCCCCTCCTACTACAGCATCTAAAGCATATCTATAGCAAAGAATAAGACCAAAATAGAAACTACCAAGAAGCAGGCTTAAGGTCATTTTAGGTTCGGTTTTACCATAGGACTCAAAAATTCTAGACCAAGCATCTTTAAAGCTCTCCTCACTCTCTTGCTTGAAAGTGAAAATTTCTTCTTCAGGTGACATGACATAAGGAACAGGACTAGACATGATGACTAAGCAGAAAACAAACTGAAAATAAAATAGAAACAAGAAACTAATTTTTTTGTGTTTTTGATATTTAAAAGCAAACAAGATAAAATAACTAAGCAATACAAAAACAAAAAAAAACTGATTGGGACTGTGAGACTCCCCTTTCAGAAGCTCCTCTAATTCCCCGGCAACGGCGCCAGAAAACTGTCTTGATGACGTGAAACCACACGTTCGTTGGGAGACCCCAAGAGGAAGGTATGATGTAGTGCAGCAGCAGTTTTCCCTCAGTAAGAAACCAAGGTTATCAAATCCAGGAGGAATTAGAAGTGCTCAGAAGGTTGTCAGCTGCACGCGCGGTGCAACACGAGTGCTGACGTGGAACCTGCACACAACACAATCAAACTACTTTGCCCCAACGAAACAGGAAGGTTGTCAATCTCCCCGGCTTGCTGAAAACAAAGGATTAAAACGTATGGTGTGGAAAACAAATGCAAATGCAAAAAGTGGACAGCGAGCAAATGATGATGGAACGTGGTGTAAACGGTGTTTGTTTCAGTGTAAAAGAATGGACCGGGGTCCACAGTTCACTAGTGGTGTCTCTCCATAAAAGATAACTAACATGCTGGGTAAACAAATTACATCTGGGCAATTGACAAATAATGAACGCATGACAATGCAAATATATGACAAGATGATTACTATGAGATTTAATTGGGCATTACATCAACATACATAGACCTTTATCCAACAGCATCTATGACTAATAATCCACCGCCAGGTTAACATCTGTGTCCCCCGTTGGTATTAAGTTGCAAGCACAAGATAATCGCATTAAGCAAAGTGTGTAATGTAAACAACACAAATGACTGTAGACATAGCATTGTTGTTTTATCCCTAGTGGCAAAAACACATCCACAACCTTAGATGTTTCTGTCACTCACCCAGATTACCGGAGGCATGCACCCACTATCGAGCAGTAAATACTCCCTCTTGGAGTTAACATCATCTACTTGGCCAAAGCATCTACTAATAACGGAGAGCATGCAAGATCATAAATAACACATAAAGATAGATTGATAATCAACTTGATCATAGTATCAATATTCATCGGATCCCATCAAACACAACATGTAGCATTACAATAAGATGATCTTGATCATGTTAGGCAGCTCACAAGATCTAAACATGATAGCACAAAGAGGAGAGACTACTGTCGTGGGGGTTGTCACGGCAAGTCCTTCCTCTGGGAAGGTGAATTCTGGGGCCATTGATGATCGAAGTACATAGGAGAGGTTAATCTCGCCTAGGGACACAGATTTACCCAGGATCGGCCCCTCTTGATTAGAGGTAAAGACCTACTTCCTGCTTCTCTTTATTGCTCTAGATCTCGATTACAGGGTTCTGGCTCCTATCTGGGGAGTCGGCGACTATGGATCTCGCGATTCCTTGATTGCTTATCGATCTAAGGTCCAGGACCCCGCTTATAAAGGTGGTCGGGTCCCTGGATTTACAACTTACACCGAGTCATACTAGAACACGGAGTCCTACTCTACGTCTTGGTCTTCCAAGTTAGAGCTCCGGGTTGTACTTGGACTCCTTCCTGACGGGTCCCTGCTCCATCATGGGCCTTGGTCGGCTTGTCTCCAGCCCAGCCCATGCGACTTGATGTATGACTCGGCTTTGGCCTTCTTGATCTTGGCGGGTCTACTTTCCGGGTCCATGGGCCTACCTATAAAGTATCCCCCCATCAGTAGCCCCCGAATTTATCTTGGGTGCAGCTTTGCGGCTTCCTCTGACTCCTTGGGTCGACTCCTTGGTTCGACTTCTTCAATCTGAGTCACCAACTCAGAAGTCGCCTGCTGCTAGCTCCAAGATGAATTCCTGCATAAAAACATAACACACATAAAAAATGAGTCCATCCTCATCCCTTGTTTGAGTCACCACTCTTGCCTTTGCATTAGCTGGCCGAGTTTGTTATGACTCTCGCGAACAAGGACTGAGGAACTTGACTCTTAACTTTCACTGTCACAGGACTCGCCACTCTGAGACAAGCCGGCTCCTTCCACTTCTGTGACTTGTCTTTCCCTTTTCATTTCCTGTATGACTTTTTAATCACTGAACCGTTATCCACAACTTAACTGTGGACCGTTACTGTAACTTTCTAGGGTTTTCCCCTCTTATAAATCGTGAAGGGTAGGGTCCAGTGCCTCACTTGCCCCTTTCGCCTCCAAAAATTCTCTTTCTCCTCTGCTCTTTTCTTCCCGCGCGCAGCACATCCCTGCACACTCGCCATGGCTCCCAAGCGCGCCAAGGTTGCATCCAAGGGCCAAGGCCTCCTCATCAAGCAGGACGGTTGACATCGCCGCCGTGGCCGCCGCCGCCGCCAAATCCTTATCGAAGCGGTCGATCTCCGCCGACTGGGGCGGATCTACGGTTACAGCTGAGCAATTGAAGACGCACCGGCTCACCGGCCTTATTCCCTCCAACGCAAAAGCTCGGGCCCCAGGGGATGAGGTGGTGCCTGCTCCTGCTAAGGATGAGGTTGTGGTTTTCACGGAACATCTATTCCGCGGGTTTACGCCCCCGGGTAACCTCTTCTTCTGCCAACTCCTTGACCTTTATAAGCTGCGGATTCATGACTTGGCTCCCAATTCTATCCTCACGCTGTCCAATTTCGTCACTTTGTGTGAGGACTACATCCAAATCAAGCCAGATCTTGACCTCTGGCTTGAACTCTTTTATTGCAACCCTCAGCCCGAAACATCCGGCGCCCCCTTCTGCAATGCGGCGCCAGTCGCTCTTCAACGGCGCCTCCATTCTGTTTTCCCTAAACCTATCTTCCCCAACCAGTGTCAAGGATTGGCACAAGACTTTCTTCTACTGCAAGGACACTTCTCCTGCAAATGAACCCAAACTCCCTCTATTCTCTGAAGATCGCCTGGAGGCGACTCCCTTGATGAAGGCTAGATGCTCAGAGGCCGCCCGGCCAAAAGTCGAGTCTTTGATCTCTAGGATTCGGGCCCTTCTATCCCACAACCTGGAGAATATGGACCTAGTCCGCTGCTGGACAACTTGGAGGATTCAGCCGCTGAGTCATAGGACTCGGCTTATTTGCACATATACTCGCTGCGCGGGCGACGACCTCCGGGTGACAGAGCAGCTGTCAGATGGTCCTGAGCTCGGTCGGCTCATCAAAAAGCTGACTGGGAAGTCGGTGAAGGACCAGGCACACTTTGGGCTCCAGCCCTTCTGCTCCACCAATCCGGCTCCTGATGTAAGCTTTACATTTACCACATTTCTAACTTGCTTTTATCTGTATCGCTTGTTAACTCATTTTCTCTGACTCTCTTGCAGCTCACCGACTCCTTCTGGAAGCCGGCCTCTGGAGCTGGCACTAAGAATAAAACTGAAGCCGAGGCTGAGGTTGAGGAAGAGACCCCTGTCACAGAGCAAACCACTGTGGCAGAGGATGCTGAAGATGATGATGATGCAGACGAGGAGTCCTCTCAGGAGGCCCCGGCTGCAAATGATGGTGATGATGACAATGAAGATGAGGAGTCCTCTCCAGAGGCTCCTATTGTGGATGATACTGATGAAGACGAGTCCTCTCCGGAGGCTCCTGTCACTGAGCAAGCTCACACAACTTCTGAGGTTGCTGCTGCTCAGCCATCCCTATCTGAAGAGTCCTCAGCCAAAAGTCACTCCTCTTCCTCCCCGGCTTCCCATAATAATGGGTCCCGAGAGGCTGTTCCCAAGGTACCCCTTTCTCGAGTCCTTGGATCAACTCGCTCGCCTGCTAAGCCTGAAGAACGTGTGCAGAGCGTCGTTGCTGCTAGGAAGAGGAAACTACGCTCCGATGGGCCTGCAGATGCTCCTGAGCCTCTGCCAGTTTCACACCAACGGAAGTCGGCTTCTCCTCCTAGCAAAGGCGACTCCTACCACTCCGACATGTCAATGCCCTCTTCAGACTCTCAGGCCTCCTTGGACCTGGAAACTAATGCTGGGTAAGACTCCTCTGTTTACTGTATTTGCATTCAAATGACTTATGCGTTTCCTTTTCATTAGATTTATTGCTGACTTCTATCTTTGTATATTTCAGGGCTCGGCCTTGTGTCAAGGTTACCAAGCTCCTAGGCATGACTGATGTCACCTCTGCTCGTGGACCTGTCCCTCCTTCGGCTTCTCAAACAATAAGCACGAGGACGGGTCCCTCCACTCCTGCATCTGCTGGTGCGACTACAGCCCCTACCATTCTCGAGTCCCCTTCAAGAACTCGGGAGGCGACTCCACTAGTGGCCCAGCCCTCATCTGGGACTGGGACTCCTGTCGCCGCGCCTCAAGCTCATCCGGCTCCTCCGAAGGCGGCTCCTGTAGCTCAACCGAACGACCAGGCCAAGTCCTCCATTGACTACAGCCGACTTCGGGTGTCTGACAATATGTCCTTCTCCGAAGCTTATGCTGAAGCTGTCGACCTGAACGATCAATCCGCCAGGCTAGAGGATGATGAGCAAGCAGCTCTTAGGTCCCTTCACATGATTCATAACGTAAGCTCTTATAACTTTTATCCTTTACGTTTTCTGATAACCTCCCATTGCAGTAGCCCCCAAGCACCTGTCTGTGGTGACTTGTGACTAGGATAGGTGCTTTGCTTTGAAATTGACTCAACTGCTGTGTAGAAATAATTTGCACACTGTAGCCCCCAAGCACTGAGTCCTTAGCTCTACTAGGACTCGGGGCTGCTGATTTGCTGTCTGTCGGGTCCTTGTACAGAAAAAACTTTCCACGAGTAGCCTCCAAGCGCCGAGTTGTCAGCCTGCGATGGCTTGGAGCTACAAATCAGTGCAATTTACTGGTACTTAACTTGTAGAAAAAATTTCTTGCTCTGCGAGTAGCCCCCAAGCGCCAAGTTGTTGACTTGTGACGACTTGGAGCTGATGACTTGTTGACTAGGACCCATGCCTACTGGTTGTAAAAGAAAAATTTGACTCCTGAGTAGCCCCCAAGCGCCAAGTTGTTAACTTGTGACAACTTGGAGCTCATGAGTTCTCTGCGTTGACTTGTAAAACTGACTTGTAAAAATTTGACTTGTGATTGCAGAGCCTTATCTCCAAGATGAAGAGGGATATGAAGGAGCTAGAGGACCAGACAGCTGCTAGCGCCAGGTCTGCTCAAGCTAAAAAAGAGCACTCTCTTCAATTGGAGAAGGAACTGAAAGCTTTATCTGCTCAACTGGAGCAGGTGAAGAAAGAATCTGCAGATGCTAAGAGGGTTGCCCAAAAGGCACACAATGATCTGAAAGCTGTCTTTGACACCTGCCGCAAAGGCATTGGGGCCATGTGCCAACATATATTTGGTAAGTTTCTGCCTTTGCTTACTCCTTCTTTGCATTTTTCTGAACTACTTTTATACTGATGATGAATGATTTCCTTTTGCAGGGGCTGACTCCCCAAAACTCAAGCTGCCCACTAGAAAACAACTTCATGAGATGCTTGACCACTGTCATGGGCTGCAAGAGGGAGCCCGTGATGTGGTGAAATATCTGAATGCTAAGGGCAAGTGCCCCAAAGAACCTAAGCGTCTGGTGGACGAGTTGTCTAGGGCACCAGGGTACATGCGGCTGTGGAACCAATCTTCTTGAGGAGAGCATCCACCAGAATCCTTGCCCTAGCCCACAGTTATTATCCCACTGTCTTAGAGCCGGCACTGCTTACTATGGGAAAGACAGAACAACATGAGGATGGCAAACCCTTCACCCAGGACGACTTCAAGGCTGAGGAAAAGCTGGTGCGGCCATATGCTTGTGAGATTGCCAACAAGATGGACCCTGAGGCATGGGTTCATCACTATGACTTGGAGAACAAAAGGGTTGCTCCAGAGACTCCTGAGATTGTAAAATTTGGCCGCCCCTCACAGGACTCATGTGGGGACCCCGGACTAGCTGTCCGAAATACCCTTGTGCCTACATCAGCGATCCCATGATCAGTGTGTCACTGAGCACAATCAAACTAGTAATCAAAGAACATCCACAAATATCGAAGGAATATACTTACTTGATTGAAGTCATAATCTTCAATAGGTACTTGCAGCGGAAATCACCAAACAATGTGGACCCTAAGTCATTCGCCTTAACCCTACAGGCAACTGACTGGGAAGCGCCCTAGTTCGCATTGACGTCATTTCCGACTCCTTCTTCGAGCTGCTCTCCTTTAAAATCTGGCTAAGACAATAGCCAGGGATGAAACCAATATGAGTACATTTGATTGTACTCGCAAACTACTCCCCCGAATGAGCATGCACTACACTTTTTATAGTTTGAGTAAAACTTTGTTTGCTTTAAAAAAAAACTCTATCCGTATTGAAAAGAGAAGGATAGACCTTTGTTTAACAAAACTTTGTCTAAGAACTCTATGACTTTTGTTGAAGAAAACAATAAGAGAAATTTTATAACTTTTCATAACCCTTGTATGTTTTTCAAAACATCTATAGCCTTGGTTAAAAGAAAAGAAGGCTTTTCGATCTTTTTCCCATAAATCGGTTTTTGTAAGAAATCTATTTTTAAAACGTTTTTCCCGAAAGTAGATGTTTGTTGAAAAAGGTAAGAAGTCCCTTTTAAAAACATTTTTCCCGGAAAATCACCATTTTGTTTATTTCCCCAAAACTCCTCCTTTTTCGACCATAACCCTTTATGGTCATTCAATCCTGACAACCTCATGCCAGCCCACTGGCATAGTTGCATAAAACATCCTCCACTTCATTTTCTCTTTCAAATCTCAAATCTTTTCCAAAACTTGCACATAGGCCTAGGACAGCCTCCCAACTGTCCATATCCGAGGACTCGGCTATTCGAATAGTTTTACCCTCTGCAGAGGTAGCACGCTTTTCCCACACCCATCCGGTAACTCATCATGTCTGCCACGTCCCGCCATACAAGGTGTATGCGAAGTTGAGCCACCGACCATAGCCTGTCCTTTGCTCATGCTAGTATAGGACCCTACCGCTACGAAATCACCATTCCCTCGACACCTAGTACAGGATCCCCCGTCGAGGAACCTAGGTGTGAGGACTCGTAGTTCTGCCCGGCGAGCGAACCCTTCAATCCCCCGTCCATCAGACACCGGGACCCAGGTCAGGGGGTAGGTCGCCATGACCATCCCCTCATGGAACGAGGTCATCCTCGTTGTTGAGGCATCCAGTACTAATATGAGCAAATTATATGACTACGCCCTTTCCCATATGTGGGTAGATGTGGTCGCACAGGTTATTGGCTGGTCGTCATAGTACTAGGACCCAATGTGCATTTTTCACAAACATCACCATTCTCCACTTCTCCATTTCCACACCAACATCGTGGCATTCCATAACCACACAAGTATTTTCAAAAGAGTTTTGAGTAAACAATATTTTCCCATCCTATAGTTGGAAAAAGAATTTCCATCTAATACCTCCATATAGTGTGTCAAGATAATATACTTGCATTTTGGAAAAGGGTTTTCAAAATCATAGCTTTAGTAGCAAAAACCACTTAAGTCATTTCTGCTCTTTATAGGTAAAACATGTAAATCAAAATAGACGTATATAAATGCAAGCTCAGAGAAGTAGCTTGCCTGTTTTCAGCATAATGTCCCTGGACTTCTCCTTACTGATCAAAGAAATAAACTCCGGTTCTTCTCCAATAAATCCTTTCCAGGGTTCACTCCGATAGCGTTCGTATCTAACGTCGTAAAAAGGAAAGAACACAATCAACATACAGTAGAACACTCCAACAACAAACATTAAGCAATTACTAACAAACAACAATCATGAGGGATGGCTATTATTTGACAAACAAGTTTGGCAATCACCACACTACTCATGTTTATAAAAATATGATTAGAGTGGTGATTAAGCATCTTTATTCAAACAGGAAATACTTCAGACAAAAGATAAGTTACCAATTAATCTCTGTAATGCAAAGTATCTCCCCAATCTAAGGTAGAGACATTAACAAGATACTCGAGCTAATACTCAACTTAAATATAACCAAGTTTAACAAGCAAGGCAATTATATTAAGCACACAAAATAATCTAATCATCAGAATAAACAAGCAATACATACCGTTTCTAAACTACTCAATCAAGCATCACAACAACTCTCAAGCATCACACATAGCTACTGCACTCACAAAGCAACACAATTTGATTTCAATTTAATTGAATTAACTATTATTTAATTAGGTCTTAAATAAGGCAGAAACTAGTGGTGCATGTTTAATTGCATAACTTGGGTTCTATTGGTCACAAAAATATGAACTAAAATTCTACAGAAAGCTGCTGATGTGTAGAAGACAACCCAACTGGATTTAATTCACTTTGAGTTATTAAACTCCATGTATAAGTGTTTTAATCCAGTAAGTTTTTATTTTAGTTTTTGCTACAACTAGAGTTAATGATATTCAAAAATTAAATCCTTTTAGGGGTGACTAACACTGATTAAATGTGATCTAACAAAATTGGTCCTAACTCATTTGGATTAACCATTATTGTTTTATAAATGTTTTAGTCTAGAAATGATTTCTTAGTTTCAACAGATGCCAATTAATTAATAATGATTAATTAATTATAAAAAATTAGAGGAGCTAGGTAATCACATTACTAAGCTAACAAAATTGGATTGGCATCATTTGGGTTAATAGATTTTCGGAAACAAATAACTTGGTGTTTTAAACCTTCTGTGGCATTTTAAATACTACATCTTTATTATTAATCTAAACAGTGTGAGACCACTTTGGTTGGTTGAAGATTTTCATAAGCTTTCCAGAACCTTTGAGTTTGATTCATTTGGATTCCTAAATCTCGAGTTATTTAATTTCAAGGATGATGCCAGCATGGATTTTTCCAGAGAAACTAAATTAAACAGAAAAATGCCTAAAGCTTATAATCATCACCACATTCGATCAGTGACCCACAATTTCATACCAAGCTAGGAATATGTTCTCCTACACCTCTAGAAGACAAGCCAATTGGATTTACTCCAAAAATCCTCACACAAAAATTCACAAAATTCACTAAGGAGCTACTGATGTGTTTACAAGAATGAATAGAACGTTTGTTTTAGGTTTCATTTACACGCAAGACCAACAGATCTAGAAAGGTATCATTTCAGGCTATCCTGGAAATTTTGGTTTGCAATTTTTCTGAGGCTTAAAACTCAATCAAACAAATTTTGATTGAATTTGAATAGTCTTGCCAAAACACTTCTAGGAAATAATCCTAAACACTTTTTTGTTGTTTTTCTTCACTGGGTGGTTGGAAACGTGTCTAGTCACCTCTGTGATTTTTGGTTTGGCCAGATTCAAACTGGAACTAATTTAAACGGATTTAAACCAAGGTGCATGAATAGATCTGAATTAATAGAATAAGATTTAACTAAAAAAAACGTCAGTGGGCTGGATCTGCCGCGAGCTGGGCTGCACGGCAATGGGCTGGCCCGCTAGCTCGTGCGAGGCAAACAGGTACGAGGTCGTCATCCTCCTCTCGACATGCACAGAGGCGCGAGGAGACAAGCAGGGAGCGAGGCGGGGACGGCGACTCCGGTGATCCCTGGGCAAAAAGAAGGGTGCATGAGAGGGAGCAGAGCAAGGGGATTTTAGAGATGCAAAAAGGGCATAGAATGGTGGACGGGGCTGCTCACGAGCTTCCCGGCAAGGAGGCGGCCGGAGAAGAAGGGGATGAGCTCGGTGGGGGCGATTCCGGGCTCTCCTTCGCGATTCCTTGGTCGAGGATGAAGAGGGCAACAAGGCGGACCTTCGGGTGGCATTGGATTTGGATGGGGAGCTCTCCTTCGACGGCGACTCATGATGGTAGTGGCGCTGGGGTTCGTTCGGTAGAAGGAAATGCGAGAGGGGGAGTGGGTGAGGGAGCAGGGGGGCAGAGGAGCGGCGAGGTTCTCTTCTTATCCTCCTCGCAGGGGAGAGGGGAGGAGGGGGGCCGGTGCGGTGCGATGCGGGAACGAGGAGCACGGCGGCATGGCGGGCACTGTAGCCATGCCGCGCTGCGGCTACAGGAGGAAGGCGAAGACGCTTTAGCAGATAGCCCCCTGGACTTCTCTTTTCTATTTACAACTAGGTCCTTCTCCCTATGTTTCTTTAAAACCAGCAGCTTTTGGGATTTATTTGAGGCATTAAACTTGTTTCAAAAATTCTGTGATTATTCATGTAGCCTCCCCTATATATGTGGAAGCTCCACAAAAATTGGTGTTTGAAAATAAAATGTTTTACACATCATTTGTTCATAGGGTTTAAATATGGTATTTTTGTTAATTGATAATTGATACTCCTTTAATATTTTTAAGCAAGTGAGAGATATTGTTTTGAACTCTTGGAAGTTTCTTGACCAACATGGTAACTTCAAATAACTTATTTTTGTATAGAGAAAAATATTTGTTTGAAGGAAATAGAGAGGTAAGTAGGGAAAAATAATTTTATCAAGATCATTCCTTTATTTCATGATCTTAATTTCCTTTTTGTTGAACGAGTGATATGGAGTTGAGATGATTATTATTTCATCTCATTCCCAGAATAAGGAAAAGATAATTGTTTTCATAAAATAGAGGAATAGACAGAGGGGGAATTTAAATAAGATCATTCCCTTAGTATAGGATTTCAACTGAGGTGTGAATAATTTTAGAGGGTTTGTTTTTATTCAAGTCACCCTCCAAATTTGTTGTCAACTGGGTGTTATTTAAGTATTAAGCACAACTGAGGAATTATCCTCACCAGCAACAAACACAACAATATTCACATCACAATCAAGACCACACAATCAAATCACAAGAATTAATCACACCACCATTTCCATAATTAACAATACTATCTTGTAACAATGATTACACTCAATTATGACAAGACGATGTTTAAGGAATCTCTCAACTCATAACTTAATAGTTTTCAAAAGGTTTGATAAAGAGAAATATGTGCGGTAATATAGTTCCCACTAGTGTTAATTTCAAATGGAGTGGAAATCAGAGTTTATGAAATGGGAGTTGCATTCACAGGCAAAATATCAAGGTTGATAATTAGATAGGAGATAACATATAGATCTCCCTATTCTTGGGAACACAAAATTTTGGAAATCACTTCTACTTTCTCAAATAATGAGTATTTGGGGGTTGCTAAATCAAGCATCATTGAAATGGCCTTGGGCCAAAATAAGATTGGAAAGATATATGGAATATATTCTTGTCATAACATGATCACCAAAGTTTAATATGTTTTTATCTTGGTTGGATTCTTGGGTTGATATTTACTAGTCAAACAAGCATAAACATCAAGTCACACCAGGTCAAACAGGACAATATAAAGGAAAACACAATCAGTAGTGAAGTAATTTCAAAAAAGTTTTTGTTGGTTCTGAATTTTGGGTCTTGTTAATTCTTATTATAAATTTGGGATGTTACAACTCAGCTGGTGTCCCCTCTTTGTCTGCTGCACCAAGTTCCTCATCACCAGCGGCTCCTGCTCCTGGTGCCGAGCCTATACTGAAGACTCCTGCTGCGCCCACTCCTTCAAGAGCTATATCTGGCGATGCCCAGAAACAAGAAGAGCTGGCTAAATACATGAAGAGTCCTAGAGGCACCGGTTTTCAAACTAAGAGAGTCGCCACCAAGCCTCCTGTGAAGCCGGCTCCTGCCTCTGCAGCTCAAATAAAGAACAAGTCTCCTGTGAAGAAGGACTCCCCAATTCCATCTGAGAAGTCGACTCCTCTGGAGGATCATCCCTTGGATGACTTTTGAATTTGTGTAATGATGTGCTACTGGTGTTTAAACTTTGTAATGATGCACTGCTGGTGCAAAACCTTTTTAGGTCTTTTGAACTACTTGTTCTGAAATTGTGCCAATCGGCTTGTAATGACTTGCTTGTTAATCTGTGAAATTTGATATGTATTATCTATGCAAGTCATTTTGTGGTTCTTATAACCCATCTAATTATCCACTGATGAATAAGTAGGCCCTGCATGACTTATCTTACAGCTTGTGCTGACAGGCTCCTGACATCTCATGTCCCTTAGGATTCATAAGAGCCGGAGACGAGTCATGCCTGTAGACTAACCATATTGTGCAGGATGCATCTGACTTACCAGCAAGAAAATTAGGAAAAGTTTGGCTACTGTGCCGGGTTCAAGAGTCTAAGCTTTGACTTTTTTCACTGAAAAGCAAGCCCCCAAGAACCTGATGATCAAAACTTAAAAAGATAAAGCGCACTCGCTGGGTGACTCGACTAAAGGACTCATATTCACAGAAGCCGGCTTTACTTCCTTTGATCATAATAATTTGATTACATCTAGGCATGGCTCACTGGGCTCTTTGCCTTTCAACTCATAAAACTATTACAACTTAAGTATAATAAGGGCGTAACTGAGCTATGTTCCATGGCCTCTTTGCCTCTGCATAGGGATCTAGCGTATGAGCTGTGTCAGCTCCTTTACTTTCACTTGCTGGCTCTCGTACATCCATTAGATAGTACGACCCATTGTGCAAGTTCTTGCTTATGACGAACGGTCCCTCCCATGGTGGAGATAACTTGTGCATCCCTTCCCTGTTTTGGACAAGGCGAAGCACCAAGTCGCCTTCCTAGAAAGTCCGAGTCTTGATTCTGCGTGCGTGATATCGCCGCAAGTCCTGCTGATAGACTGCTGATCTCTCAAGGGCTAACTCCCTTGCTTCCTCAAGTGCGTCCACCGAGTCCTGGCGAGCGAGTTCATTCTCTGTCTCGACATAATTGGCGACTCGTGGTGAGTCATGCAGCAAGTCGCTAGGCAGGACGGCTTCTACTCCATACACCATGAAGAAAGGTGTGAAGCCAGTGGATCTGTTAGGAGTCGTCCTTATACTCCAAAGTACTGCTGGCAGCTCCTCAACCCAACACCCGGCGGCTCTTAGCAAGGGGACTCGGAGCCGAGGTTTAATTCCCTTCAGCAACTCCTGATTTGCCCTCTCTGCTTGTCCATTGGACTGTGGGTGTGCCACTGAGGCTAGGTCGAGTCTGATATTGTTCTCACCACAGAACTTGGCCATCTCTCCAACTGATAAGTTGGTACCATTATCTGTAATGATGCTGTGAGGATATCCGAAGCGTGTTGCTATCTTCTTGAAAAATCTCACTGCTGACGGGTTCGACTTCCACCCACTTGGTGAACTTGTCAACTGCTACTAGCAGATGGGTCTTCTGACAGCGCGACTTTGAAAAAGGACCAACCATGTCAAGCCCCCAAACTGCAAACGACCAAGTGATAGGGATAGTTCTGAGTTCTTGGGTTGGCACGTGGTCTTGCCTTGCGTACCTTTGGCACCCGTCACAGACTCGCACTATCTTTTTCTGCGTCCAGATGTGCTGTTAACCAAAAGAACCCGTGCCTGGAAGCTTTTGACACCAAGGATCTAGTGGACGCATGATGACCACAATCTCCTGCATGAATCTCTTGCAGTATTTGCCTGCCCTCTTCTGGAGACACACACCTCTGGTAGACTCCAGTGACACTCCTTCTGTACAACTCGCCATCAATGACTGTGTAGGACTTGCATCGTCTTATGAGCTGTCTCTGTTTGACTTCATCCTGTGGTAGTTCACCCCTAAGGAGATATGCGAGGTAGGGCTCTGTCCATGCTGGTATTGCTCGTACTGCTCTGCCACCAGTGCCGACTCTGGATCTGGGGAGGCTAACTCCTCCTCTGAGGGCAACTTGACTGATGGGTGGTGAAGTTCATCCACAAATACATTTGGGGGTACTTTCTCTCGACGAGAGCCGAGTCGTGATAACGCATCTGCGGCCTCGTTCTTGCGTCTGTCAATATGCTCCACTTGATAACCAAAAAGCACCCAGCTATCTGTTCGACTGCTCTTCTATAAGCCGCCAAGTTTGCATCCTTCGAATCCCAGGTTCCAGATACTTGCTGAGCTACAAGATCCGAGTCTCCAAAGCACCTGATACGCTTGATGTTCATCTCCTTTGCCAAACGCAGGCTATGCACAAAGCCTCATACTGTCGTGGGGTTGTCATGGCAAGTCCTTCCTCTGGGAAGGTGAGTTCTGGGGCCATTGATGATCGAAGTACGTAGGAGAGGTTAATCTCGCCTAGGGACACAGATTTACCCAGGTTCGGCCCCTCTTGATTAGAGGTAAAGACCTACTTCCTGCTTCTCTTTATTGCTCTAGATCTGATCTCGATTACAGGGTTCCGGCTCCTATCTGGGGAGTCGGCGACTATGGATCTCTCGATTCCTTGATTGCTTAGGACTTGTTCAGCTTATCCTGATCTAAGGTCCAGGACCCCGCTTATAAAGGTGGCCGGGTCTCTGGACTTACAACCTACACCGAGTCATACTAGAACACGGAGTCCTACTCTACGTCTTGGTCTTCAAAGTTAGAGCTCCGGGTTATACTTGGACTCCTTCCTGACGGGTCCCTGCTCCATCATGCGCCTTGGTCAGCTTGTCTCCAGCCCAGCCCATGCGACTTGATGTATGACTCGGCCTTGGCCTTCTTGGTCTTGGCGGGTCTACTTTCCGGGTCTATGGGCCTACCTATAAAGTATCCCCCCATCAGTAGCCCCCGAATTTATCTTGGGTGCAGCTTTGCGGATCCCTCTGACTCCTTGTGTCGACTCCTTGGTTCGACTTTGTCAATCTGAGTCACCAACTCAGAAGTCGCCTGCTGCTAGCTCCAAGATGAATTCCTGCATAAAAACATAACACACATATAAAATGAGTCCATCCTCACCCCTTTCTTGAGTCACCACTCTTGCCTTTGCATTAGCTGGCCGAGTTTGTTATGACTCTCGCGAACAAGGACTGAGGAACTTGACTCTTAACTTTCACTGTCACAGGACTCGCCACTCTGAGACAAGCCGGCTCCTTCCACTTCTGTGAGTTGTCTTTCCCTTTCCATTTCCTGTATGACTTTTTAATCACTGAACCGTTATCCACAACTTAACTGTGGACCGCTACTGTTGCTTTCTAGGGTTTTTCCCCTCTTATAAATCGTGAAGGGTAGGGTCCAGTGTCCTCACTTGCCCCTTTCGCCTCCAAAAATTCTCTTTCTCCTCTGCTTCTTTCTTCCCGCGCGCAGCACATCCCGCACACTCACCATGGCTCCCAAGCGCGCCAAGACAGCTTCCAAGGGCAAGGCCTCCTCATCAAGCAGGACGGTCGACATTGCCGCCGCGGCCGCCGCCGCCGCCAAATCTTCATCGAAGTGGTCAATCTCCGCCGATTGGGGCGGATCTACAGTTACAACTGAGCAATTGAAGACGCACCGGCTCACCGGCCTTATTCCCTCCAACGCAAAAGCTCGGGCCCCAGGGGATGAGGTGGTGCCTGCTCCCGCTAAGGATGAGGTTGTGGTTTTCACGGAACATCTGTTCCGCGGGTTTACGCCCCCGGGTAACCTCTTCTTCTGCCAACTCCTTGACCTTTATAAGCTGCGGATTCATGACTTGGCTCCCAATTCTATCCTCACGCTGTCCAATTTCGTCACTTTGTGTGAGGACTACCTCCAAATCAAGCCAGATCTTGACCTCTGGCTTGAACTCTTTTATTGCAACCCTCAGCCCGAAACATCCGGCGGCCCCCTTCTGCAATGCGGCGCCGTCGCTCTTCAACGGCGCCTCCATTCTGTTTTTCCTAAACCTATCTTCCCCAACCGTGTCAAGGATTGGCACAAGACTTTCTTCTACTGCAAGGACACTTCTCCTGCAAATGAACCCAAACTCCCTCTATTCTCTGAAGATCGCCTGGAGGCGACTCCCCTGATGAAGGCTAGATGCTCAGAGGCCGCCCGGCCAAAAGTTGAGTCTTTGATCTCTAGGATTCGGGCCCTTCTATCCCACAACCTGGAGAATATGGACCTAGTCCGCTGCTGGACAACTTGGAGGATTCAGCCGCTGAGTCATAGGACTCGGCTTATTTGCACATATACTCGATGCGCGGGCGACGACCTCCGGGTGACAGAGCAGCTGTCAGATGGTCCTGAGCTCGGTCGGCTCATCAAAAAGCTGACTGGGAAGCCGGTGAAGGACCAGGCACACTTTGGGCTCCAGCCCTTCTGCTCCACCAATCCGGCTCCTGATGTAAGCTTTACATTTTACCACATTTCTAACTTGCTTTTACCTGTATCGCTTGTTAACTCATTTTCTCTGACTCTCTTGCAGCTCACCGACTCCTTCTGGAAGCCGGCCTCTGGAGCTGGCACTAAGAATAAAACTGAAGCCGAGGCTGAGGTTGAGGAAGAGACCCCTGTCACAGAGCAAACCACTGTGGCAGAGGATGCTGAAGATGATGATGATGCAGACGAGGAGTCCTCTCAAGAGGCCCCGGCTGCAAATGATGGTGATGATGACAATGAAGATGAGGAGTCCTCTCTAGAGGCTCCTATTGTGGATGATACTGATGAAGACGAGTCCTCTCCGGAGGCTCCTGACACTGAGCAAGCTCACACAACTTCTGAGGTTGCTGCTGCTCAGCCATCCCTATCTGAAGAGTCCTTAGCCAAATTTCACTCCTCTTCCTCCCCGGCTTCCCATAACAACGGGTCTCGAGAGGCTGTTCCCAAGGTACCCCTTTCTCGAGTCCTTGGATCAACTCGCTCGCCTGCTAAGCCTGAAGAACGTGTGCAGAGCGTGGTTGCTGCTAGGAAGAGGAAATTACGCTCCGATGGGCCTGCAGATGCTCCTAAGCCTCTGTCCGTTTCGCACCAACTGTCATGGGGTTGTCACGGCAAGTTCTTCCTCAGGGAAGATGAGTTCTGGGGCCATTGATGACTGAAGTACGTAGGAACGGTTAATCTCGCCAAGGAACAAGGATTTACCCAGGTTCGGCCCCTCTGATTCGAGGTAAAGACCTACTTCCTGCTTCTATGTTATTGCTCTTGATATATCTCGATTACAAGGACCCGGCTCCTACAACTCAGGAGCCGGCGACTTCTCTCTGGTGGCTAGGGTTTCTCTCTACTGGTTGAAGCTTAGCTCACTACGATCCAGGACCCCGCTTATAAAGGCTGCCGGGTCTCTGGAATTACAGGCTATACCGAGTCATACTAGAACACGGAGTCCTACTCTACGTCTTGGTCTTCCAAGTTTAGACTCCGGGTTGTACTTGGACTCCTTCTTTGGACGAGCCTCTTTCTCCATGCGGGCCTTGGCGGCTTGTCTCCAACCCAGCCCATGTGACTTGTCTCGTGACTCGGCGTTGGCCATCTTGGTCTTGGCGGGTCTACTTTCCGGGTCCATGGGCCTACCTATAAAGTATCCCCCCATCAGTAGCCCCCGAATTATCTTGGGCGCAGCTTGGCGACTTCCTCTAACTTGTTGGTTCGTCTCCCTGGGTCGACTCCTTCCACTTGAGCCACAGGCTCCAAAGTCGCTTGCTGCTAGCTCCAAGATGAATTCCTGCATATAAACATAAGACATACAAAAGATGAGTCCATCCTCATTCCTTGTTCAAGTCATCNTATAGGAATTAATATGGGCATCCCAGTCCCGCTATTAATTATTTATATGATCATGTCTATGCATTCTCGAACTCGTAGGGTCACACACTTAACGTTCCGATGAAATTAGGTTTTGCGATGAATTAAATGATGAAACAAACGAATGGTGATTCGGAGTCTCGGATAGGATCCCGGACGTCACGAGAGGTTCCGGAGAATAAGATTCATATATGGAAAGTGGTTTCCGGAGGTTTCGGAAAAGTTCCGGAAATTATTTGCAGGGTACCGAAAGGTTCCGGAATGTTCTAGAAGGTTCTAGAAGTGGGACCACATATTGTATGGGGCCCACATGGAGCAAAGGGGTGCAGCTAGCCACTTGGGCCAGCCGCACCACCCAATGGCCCACATGGGCATGCGGCTAAGGAAGGGGGGAACCCACTCCTAGTTGGACTAGGAGTTGGGCCCTCCACCCTTTAGGAAAGGGGCCCAAGGAGGAGTCCTAGATGGACTCCAACTTGGGGGGCAAGAAAGGGGGCTGGCCGGCCCCTACCCCAACCCTAGCCGGCCACCTATATAAAGGGGGGAGGGGAGGGGTGCGGCACACCCTTGTGCCTGCCGCCCCACATGCCCTAGCCGCACCACCTCCCTCCACCCTAAAACCCTAGCCGCACCCCTCCTCCCCGGAGGGCTGCCGTGCCACCACCTCCACCAAGAGCTGCCGCACCACCCTAGCCCTAGGGGGCTGCGCCACCTCCTCCTCTCCCTCTCCTCTTGCTTGGCTTGGCGAAGCCCTGCTCGTGGAGACCGTCATCGACACCGGCACAACCGTCGTGCTGCTGAGATCATCAAGGCCACGTCCTCTCGCTTGCGGGATCAAGGAGTTGACTTCTTCATCGAGCCGTACGTGTGGACGCCGCGGAGGTGCTGCCCGTTGCTGCACTTCACCGGATTGGATCTCGAGGATAATACATCTCCTCGCGACTAGACGAGTCTAGTTGCGGGGATCGACTAACCAACCCCTGCACCAACAAAACGTGTTTGTTGATCTTCAAGGGTAAGAGATTGGATCTCACCTTCGCTATCTTCATCTAGTAGATCTAGATCCTTGGGGTTTATTCCGCTTGCCGCATAGGAAAATTTTTTTTTCTATGCTGCGACCCCATCAAGTATAGGACCCTACCGCTACGAATTCACCATTCCTTCGACACCTAGTACAGGATCCCCCATCGAGGAACCTAGATGTGAGGACTCGTAGTTCTGCCCGGCGAGCAGAGCCCTTCAATCCCCCGTCCATCAGACACTGAGACCCAGGTCAGGGGGTAGGTCGCCATGACCATCCCCTCATGGAACGAGGTCATCCTCGTTATTGAGGCATCCCATACTAGCAGGAGCAAATTATATGACTACGCCCTTTCCCATATGTTGGTAGATGTGGTCGCACAGGTTATTGGTTGTTCAGTAAGTACAAGGACTCAATGTGCATTTTTCATAAACATCACCATTCACCATTTCTCCACTTCAACACCGATCTCACGGCATTCCACATTTATCCAAGTACTTCCAAAGGAGTTTTGAGTAAACAATATTTTTTCTTTTCCCATCCTATAGTTTGAAAAAGAATTTTTTCCACCCAATACTTCCATATAGGGTGTCAAAATAATATACTTGTATTTTGGAAAAGGGTTTTCAAAATCATAGCTTTAGTGGCAAAAACCACTTAAGTCATTTATGCCCTTCATAGGTAAAGCATGTAAATCAAAATAGACGTATATAAATGCAAGCTCAGAGAAGTAGCTTGCCTGTTTTCAGCATAGTGTCCCTGGACTTCTCCTCACTGATCAAAGATATAAACTCCGGTTCTTCTCAAATAATTCCTTTCCAAGGTTCCCTCTGATAGCGTTTGCATCTAGCGTCGTAAAAAGGAAAGAACACAATCAACATACAGTAGAACACTCCAACAACAAACATCAAACAATACTAACAAACAACAATCATGATGGAAAACTATTATTTAACAAACAAGTTGGGCAATCACCTCACTACTCATGTCTATAAAAATATGATTAAAGTTATGATTAAGCATCTTTATTCAAACAGGAAATACTTCAGACAAAAGTTAAGCTACCAATATCTCACCAATCTACGGTAGCGACATTAACAAGATACTCGAGCTAATACTCAACTTAAATACAATCAAGTATAACAAGCAAGGCAATTATATTAATCACACAAAAATAATCTAATCATCAATTAAACAAGCAATACCTACCATTACTAAACTACTAAATCAAGCATCACAACCACTCTCAAGCATCACACATAGCTACTGCACTCACAAAGCAACATAATTTGATTTCAATTTCATTGAATTAACTATTATTTAATTAGGTCTTAAATATGGCAGAAACTAGTGGTGCATGTTTAATTACATAACTTAAGTTCTGTTCATCACAAAAATGTGAACTAAAATTCAATGGATAGCTACTGATGTGTAGAAGCTAACCCAATTGGATTTAAGTCAATTGAGGTTATTAAACTACCTATATAAATGTTTTTATCCAGAAGGTTAGTTTTCTTGCTTTTTGCTACAACTCAAGTTAATATTGCTCAAAAGATAAATCCTCTTAGGGCTAACTAGTATTGCTTAAATGTGAGCTAACAAAATTGGTTTGACCTCATTTGGATTAATAGATTATCAGAAACAAACAAGTTTAGGTTTTATACCTTCTATGGCATTTTGAATATCATTATTTATTTATTAATCTAAATAGGGTGAAACCACTTTAGTCAGTTGGATAATTTCATAAGCTTTCCAGAACATTTTTATTTGCTATTCTTAGATTTCTAGATCTCGAGATATCAATTTTCAAATTCTTGATCAATTTTTTGACAGAGAATTTCCCCTTTTTAAGTTTAGCAACTAACTGATTTGATAATTTTCTACTAACTTAACCACAATACCAAATGGAATCAAACCAGTGGCATTGGGTAGACTAGTTGATGTACTTTTGATACCATTTTAGTTTGGTATTTTTGGTTAGACCAAGTTTTAGGAAACATCTCCCAAAGATGGTATAAAAATAACCTTTCTGAGTTTTCAGTTAAAACTAACACATTTGTCATTTTGACTTTGAACTGGAGAGATGTCCAAAATGAACGTGGTCTGCATCTATGTTAAGATGTCTTGTTATACTACCTACATCATTTTAGTTCGCTATTTTTAGGCCTCTGGTTAAATAGGAACTTGCATGGGAAGTTGGCTATATCTGATATTTCATGTGGTGGAAATTATTGCTTAGCCATTTTGCTTAGATTATCTCTTTTTGTATAAAATTTAATTTGGGGTCCTACCACTTGATCATGTCATTACTATAACCATACTAACACATTATACAAACTTTAGTTTCTAAATAAATCTTGGTCACTCACAAAATCCAGTTGAAACCAGCATGTTTTTAACAGCCTCAGACAAAACAGAAAAACTGCACTGGATAGCAACTTTAGCCAGACAAATTACTAACTTGGACTAGTCATAACACAAATCTATTTGCTGGTTATGAAATTAGATATTCTGCTCTTTCCAACAAGCCCAAATTTACCACTTTTGGTAACGTGGATCATCAGGAAAAAGGTTTCTAAAGTTGGCACAAATTACTGCAGTTTCTGACAAGATTTTCACAGTATTTCAAAACGGGCAGGAAACAACATCGGCCATTGATCGCGAGATCGACGGCTGCTGTGCATCTCCTAGCTCAGGACGTCCAGAACACGTAAACAAGCATGGATTCGACGGGGAGGAGCAGGCCCTCACCGTGGGGGCTACGGGAGGCGATGCGGAGGGTGCATAGGAGTTGAGCGTGCTTGGGGACGATGGGGATGGCAGTAGTGCTTGATGGGGAGCTTCCAAATGACGGCGAGGTCGAGGACGTCCGCGACGGGCACGCCACGGCCTCCGAAGCTCCGGTCTCCCTGGTAATAAACAGAGGCGTCCATGAGATAGACCTCGAGGAGGGAAAGACGAAGGTTCAGAGAGGGAGAGGAGAGATGGACGGAGTCGACAGCAATCTTTCGCGCAGGCTCGCGGAACCGAGATGGACATCTCGCGTTCCTCGCTGGCAGAGGACGAGGGAGAGGTGGATCTTGCTGGAGGTGGGAGAGAGGTGGTGTGGGGGTGCAAATGCCATGGAGAGGGTGCAGGAGAGGGGCCGTGGCCTCTTATAGGTGAGGGGTGGCTCGGGGCAGCGGCCGGCAGTGTGCAGCGTGCTTGGGTCGCGACGTGCAGGGGCTGGGGAGGCACGGGTGTGGTGGCAGCGGGTCGAGGGTGGCGTGGCGAGCGTCGTGGTGGTCGGGGACGGCTTGGGTGGGCGCTGGTCGGGCCGGGGCGGCCAGCTTTAGTGGTGCACGCCAGGTGCTCGACATGGTGCTGGCCGGCAGGACTCCGGCGAATGTGGGCAGGGGGAGGGGCCAGGAGCTACGGGGTCGAGTTGGGGAGCATCTAGGGAGCAAGGGCAAACTCGAGGATGTGGTGGTGAAGTGGCTTGCTGCTGGTTGGTCAAATGCCCATGGTGGTGGCCATGTCCATGCCATGGCTGGTTAGAGCTAGGGTTTAGGGCATGGGGGTGCTAGGAGTTTGTCCAGGACGTGCAAGGGGGGTTCAGGGATGGTGCTGGACAAAAAGGGGACAAGCATAGGGCAAGTTTGAGGCTGCCATTTGAATATAGGGTAGAGGGCACTATGTGGGACTATTTGAGACTATTTGCACTTTAATGGTAAAAGAAAAGGAGAGAATGCAAGGGTGCAATTGCTGTGATAAATAAGAGTGAGTGTTTGGGATTTTTGGTGCTATGATGGAATTTATTTGATAAGTGCATCATAGCACATTTTGTGATTTGGTAAGATTAAAGAAAGAACTAGAAATGTAAATTTAGATTTTTTTGAAAATATATTTTGAAGAGGGAAGAAATATTAGAGCAAAGTGGGAGTGAGCACTATTTCACCCCACTAATTTTTGGATTAAAAGAAAATATTAATTTCTCACTTAGAGAAATTTGTGTGACACTTGTCCCATGATTTTATGTGTTGATGCTTTGCTTTTGTTTCTTTTCTTTTCTCCATATTTTTACTAGGCAACAAACACATCAAAAGACAACATATTCATATCACAACCATGACCACACAATTCAAATCACATGAATTAATCACACCACCATTTCCATGATTAACAATACTGTCTTGTAAAAATGATCACACTCAATTATGACAAGATGATGTTTAAAGAAATGTCTCAACTCATAACTTAATTGTTTTCAAAAAGGTTTGAGAAAGGAAATATGTGGGGTAATATATTTCCCACTAGTGTTGTTTTCAAATGGAGTGGAAATCAGAGTTTATAAAATTGGAGTTGCATATACATGCAAAATATCATGGTCGGCAATAGATAGGAGATAACATATAGATCTCCATATTTTTGGGAACACATAATTTTGGAAATACTTTTACTTTCTCAACTAAAGGGTATTTTATTTGTTGCTGAAATCAATCATCATTGAAATAGACTTTGGCGAAAATAAGGTTGGAAAAGATATATGGAATCTACTCTTGTCATAACATGAGCACCAAGTTGAATATATTTTTACTTGGGTTGAGTTCTTCGATTAATATTTACTAGTCAAACAACATAAACATCAAGTCACACAAGGCCAAACAGAACAATATAAAGGAAAACACAATCAGTAGTGAAGTAATTTCAAAAAGTTTTTGTTGGTTCTGAATTTTGGGTCTTGTTAATTCTTATTATAAATTTGGGATGTTACATACCTTGTAACATCCCAAATTTTGGAATGTTTTAAAAATCACAAAATTTTAAAACTTTTATTATTAAGTAAATAAAGTCTCCAAAAATCAAGAAAAACCATCATAAAAGATTATTTTGATTTATTCAAAGGGATATATTTTTTAAATATTCTTTTGTCTTCTGATTTCAAGATTTAAAGTTTTGGAAATAAAATAGTATTTTGGATTTCTATTAAAATCCTAAAAACCTTTTTGACAAAGTATTTTAATTATTTTTGCCAAAGCCTATTAATTAAATGGGCATTGGTATTTAAAAGGATTTATCAAAATCTATTTAATTAAAATGTTTTGTCCCAAATTATTTGTTTGAGTTTACTATTTTAAATGATATTACTCACACAAATTTTTCTGGATTTTATTTGAATTCAAAAAGATTTATTAAAACCATATTTATTAAAATAACATAAAGGTGTCAAATAAGTCTTTATGCATTATTTGAATTTTACAAACTTTGAAAAATTATGGAAAAAGTTCCAAAGTGTTAAAAATGACTGTTTTGAATTTTACAAATTTTTACAGATTTATTTGACTTGATTTGGAGCATTATTTCAAAATCTGGAAAAGAAAAACAGAAAAATAAAAAGAAAAAGGAAGGGATGACGTCATGCTGACGTCATCGTCTTCAAAATGCAACCACGCCATTTTCGGCCGTGATTGTTGCGCTTGATTTCCTCGCCGTTAAGGCCATTGATTTGCTTTCCGAGCCCCTCCTATAAAAGCCCCTGCCCCCCTCCTTCTTTCCCCTCTCCTCCCCCTTCTTTTCGTGCCGCCAGGCCGGCGAAATTGCTCGCCGGAGTCTGCTCTGTCCGCCGCCGTCTTTCCTCGTTCCCGGCGAGGTAAGGGGTCCCCGCGGCCCGTTCTTGGCATCACTCCAACCCCCACTCCCCGGCGCACCTCCCTGACCTCTCCATTCATTTTTCTTCGCAGCCAATCGACGTCTTCCTCATCGACCCGAACGCTCCTCCCGCCGCCGCACCTCCGGCTGCTCCCCCTCGCCGTGCCAGGACGCAATCGAGCTCGCCGTCCGCGCCATCGACCCCGCCATATCCTCCTGCACACCGTCTTGACCTTCCCGAAGCCCAAGCACCACGGGAACTTCGAGCTCGTCCACGCCCGAGCCGCCGGCCACCGTCTGCTCCTTCACCGGCGACTCCCGGCCGCCGTCTGGTATAAACCCTAGATCCTCAGCCGTCGGATCTGAAATCGACGGCCACGATTAGAACCACTAACACCGAATCGGTATGCCTACGTGGCAGATCTAGTCAGTGCCTAGTCAGCGCCACGTCTGCGCCCAGTCAGCCCCACGTGGCCTGGGAATTTCCCAAATTAGATTTAAATGGCAGTTTAGCAGAAAAGACCCTGCAACTTAGATCTATTATAACTTTTTATTGGTTTGGCCAAATTCAAATATTTTTATTTATTTGAAATCCTTGGGATCTGTAGAATCTTTCTGACGTTTTAGTTTTATGTTTTGAGTTAGTTTAAATTATTCAAATTTCAAATGTGTGATTTGAGTAATTTTAACATAACTTTAATTCTATAAGTCCAAAAATTGCAAGAAAAATAGTTTTTGAGCATTATAAAATATTTTTGAGCATTATTTTGTTGATTTAAAAAATCAAAGGCTCAATTTGAGTATTTTTGATATAGTTTAAATTCTATAAATCTTTTTAACCTGTTTTCTTATTAGAAAAATACCCAAATAATTGCTTCTGTCCAGAGAGACCAAAACCAACCCTTAGAACCTTTGAGCCATCCTTCAAACCTATTTTTAACTTTAGACCATCCTTTGACCCTCAATGGAAAACCAGAAACCCTAATGCATTGATTCTCTTTGCATATTGGATCATGCGTTGAATTTGGACCACCAACCCTTTGTTTTGTTGTTGTCCATGTTTATTATTATGCTTGTTTTATTGATTGTTGTACTGTTGTTTGTTTATATTGTTTAGATTGAACGGAGAGTATCATCTTACGTTGAAAAGAGATTGCGAGCAACGACAACATTCTAAGGCAAGTGATGCTCACTGCATAAATTTCCTAAGTATTTTGATATGCATTGTAGCTTACTTTTCTAAGTAGAATTGCATGTCAGGTTTTATTAGTATTGCTATGCTAGACCCGTTTAGTATTACCCTAGAATAATCCTAAGTGTCTAGTACCTATACAATATCTTAGTAGAATTATTGAAATGCTACGCTATGAGTTTTACTATGGAAAGTTAATTTCTACTAAGTTAAACAAACACCTGGGTGGAATTGGTTTGCTCTATTGGAGGCGAAGTTGAGTGGCTACTCGGGGCCATGTCTATGGTTTTACCCGAGTATGTGCACTTGTGGACGGCCACCCAGGAACAAAGAGATTTGAAGTTACTCCGTGTGAAGATTGCTTCCAGTGCAGCCACTTGGTATTATGGCTCTGCCTTGACTAAGTAAGTTATAGGCCCCGATTCCGGCAGTTCTCAGCGGATGTTGTCTTGTATGGGTCTGCCCAGAGGAACCGGGGAACATTTCCCAAAGGTCTCGTCTTAATCTTCTCCTTTCCTTTTCACTACATGAGGGTCAAGGACATAATGGGTTGATTGAGTCAAGTGGTGAACGTGCACAACCTCTCGAGAGTGTAAATCTATGATCATAGCCGTGTCCCCGGTTACGGACAATTCTGAGCAGCTGAACAAGGATGTCAACGGAGAATCTCAACATTCCAATTTCTCAAGTAAAATTTGAAGTCTGAACAAGAGTAGAAGAGACAATGGTTTTCATGCCATACTTGTCTCATTTTTAGATGTTGAAGAAATGTTTTGAAGAGATAGGATAAAGTTGGCTTTATGCAAAATAGCCTTGAACTCCACCAGCCAAATATGCATATAGCTAATAGGAGTTTGCCTCTATGAGTCCACAAGTATCACTTGCCGGATCCATTCCAATGGTTCTGACCAATTTTTGGCTGCAACGTTTTTACCGTTGCAGGTTGTTCCGACGACGAGTAAGGAACGCTTTCGGGTTTCGAGTCTACAACCAACATGTCTGCCTGTGGCACATGAAGATGATGTGGCTCCATGCTATTATATGTTTTCCGCTGCTGAACTTTGTAACATGCTAGCCTTTGGCTATGCGATTTGTAAGGTTCATTTTTCTGGATCATACGTTGTAATAGAATTTTGATGCAATGTATGATACTTCATCTTAAACTGTGGTGCTAGCTATTCGATCCAGGGACTAGCACAATAACACAGGGATCTTGGCCTATTTTAAAAGGGCAGGATCGCTACAGTTCGGTATAACCCAAACAGTAGCCCTCGGAAAGCTTCAAGTACTTCAACGGCTGGCTTCAATCTTCCAGCAATGTGTTGTCCGGGAAATTCTTCATCCGTCGTCAGTCTTGGAGCATTCCCAGAAACCTGCAATCGTGCCGAACAGTTTTGTCGACTTCGGTGTGTCGGCTCTTCATGCCGAAAAGCACTTGAGTATATTTTGACACGCGTCTGCCGATTTGATGGATTTGTCAGACCCGGCAGAGTGAGTGGAGTGGCATCTTTGAATGTAGGGGCTAGTTTCCGTTTTTCCCGCGCTGGAACCGAGGCATCGGAGGGAACGAAATGTCTCCAACGGCTCGATCCCGTGACGCGTGGCGAAAATCTCGGCTCCGGACCGTTGCACGTATCTCGGTGCTTTGCTATAAATACCGGTCGCCTCGCCTTCGTCGCGGCCACCGCTCCATTCGCAACCCTAGCGTCCAACTCCTCCAAATCTCATCTCTACCAAGCTCGAGCTCTTCTCTCCTCCGTCCATGGCATCCAGCACTCCTAGCTCCCCTGTTGTCGATGCGTCGCCTCTCAACTCGGCACCTCCGATGGGAGGTGCAGCTTCTGCAGCCGCCGCAGCCGGTCCTGTGCCATCCGTCGCTCCCGCTGCATCCTCCCCTGCTCCGGCGAACATCTCCTCCGCCGCAGTTTCCGGGCGTGATGAAGTTGCCCTAGCCAAGGCTGCAGCTGAAGCCGCAGCTGCGGAGGCTTCGGCTTCCGCGGCTGCCGAAGAAGAAGAGGAAGAGGAAGCCGGCGACAATGAAGGTGCCGCCAACAACCCGACCCACAACTGGGCTTGCTCAGCGGTGGATGATGTCAAACTGACAGGAATGATGGCTGATGGGGCCATTCTTCCGTCTTCAGAGTCGGTGCCGACTTGGCGATCCGCCTTTGGTGACCCTTCTCCAACTCCAATCAAGGATGAACGGGTACTTCTTTCTTCTCACGTTGTCAGGGGGTTCTCTTTGCCGCTCTCGGCTTTCTTGATCGAGATACTGGACCATTATGGTCTCCAGCTTCATAACATCACCCCCAATAGCCTCCTCTACATATCCGGCTTCGTAACGCTGTTCGAAGGCTATTTAGGATTAGCTCCTAGGTTAGACTTCTTTCAGTACTGCGTCGGAGTCAAGAGGCAGACAGTTCAGAAAGAACTGCTGGTTGCCGGCTCTATAAGCTTTAATTGCCGCCGGGACATAGACTGGTACCCTCAGGTGCCAATCGTGGATAAGGCTAAGGGGTGGGCGTCCACCTTCTTCTATTGCAAGGACGTAGCGCCTCCAAATAGGCTGCAGGGACTTGCTCCTTTTGAAGATAGGGCCGAAACAGAACTCCCCTCGTGGAAGAAGAAGCCGGCAGCAAGAATGCCGGCGGAGCTTGCCGCCAACAAGGCCAGGATCACGGAGCTGACCTCCGGCACCCCTCGCCTAACTAGGGAAGACACAATAATCTGCTGGAGGAAGAGACGGACCCAACCCCTCCAACATCGTGCTCTGCTTTTATGCGAGTACACGGGCGACTCTGATCCCATGCAGATCAGTAAAAAGGACCTGGAGCAAGACCTCTTTGAGGCTCGCTTCAATAAGCTTATCAAAACCCGGCCTGGTGAAGGCCGGCAATATGAAGAATCGTTGCCGATGTATACGGCATCCAACCCTCCCCCAAAGGTACTTTGTCGAACCAAAGTTCAATTCTTTGAAGAATTCGAGTTTGCCTTTAACAGATTAACGTGCAATATGTCAGATTCCCCGAGTTTCCGCCGCTCGTCCTGCTGGCAAACCATCGTCCAGCAAGGCGCCCAAGCGACCCATCTCCTTTTCTTCGGCTACTTCAGAGAGCCGAAAGAGGAAAAGCCAGTCTACTACGATTGGCGTTAAGTCATGCGAGGATGACGACGCTCTTGCTGGGCTCAACATCCCCAGCCAGAAGTAAGTCGGCTTAACACACCTTCTTTGCTCTTGCAGTTTTGCCGGATCTTTGCATTCTTACTCCTTTGCCATTGCAAGATAAAGAAAGGCGCAACCTTAAAGCAAAAGGTATGCGCTACACGGAAGAAGGCCTCTCCAGCCGTTCCTCCCCCGACTCCTTCGGCTTCGAAGCCAACTCCGGTGGAGGAGAGCTCCCCCCAAACCATGGCGGCAGGTCCCATCCAGTGGACGGAGATGACGGGGAAGACGGCAGAAATTTCCTCTCCACCAAGGGCTGAAGCTCCGGCTAATGATGCCCCAACCTTTCCTCCGATTAAGGTGGAGGCCTTCGATGATGAGGGGCGCATCAAGCCGGAATTCATGAGCCGGTTCATGTGTGCACCTTGGTTTCCCCGGAAGAAAGGAACAACTGTCCGGGATGATGAGCTGGACCAAACCAAGGCCTATGACACCTTTGATGTCATAGACATCCTTAAAGATCAGCAAAATTACTTTGCTGAAAGCTTTGAAGCCGGCATGACGCTTCTCCGCGAACACTACCAGGTAAATGACTTCCCCAGTAGCCCCCGAGCACTATGCCGGGTTAAGTTTTACAAACGAGCCGACATAGTGGTCCGAGATAATGCGTATGCATATGTTCTGCCCCCTAGCGATGAAATTCCATCATGTAGCCAGTCTTGCTCTTCAATATAGCTTTAGGATTTTAGCACCTCCTTACGCAGATCCATCGCAAAATTGGTGCTGAAACGATCAACTTTTTGGATGTGCGAAATCAGGAGATGCGCCGGCTAAAAACGGAGCTGGCAAACAAGGACGCCATCATCGCCGGCTTCGAGGCGGTTCGCGTTCAGTACCAAGGTACGAATGCTGAAAACTTAACTTTGTATGACAGGGTTATTTTTATACTGCTGAAATTTTTTCTTGCAGATGCCATCATAAAAGCCAAGGAGTTTGCCGAGAGCGCCGGCATCCTCGACCGGCTCCGCGACGAAAACATTGAGCTAAAAAAGCTTAACCAATCCATGTCGACGGAGCTAGAGACGGCCAAGAAGAGCCTTGCGCAAGCCGAACAAATCCTGGAGACGGAGAGGCAGAATCACAAAGATGACTTTCGTGAAGTCCAGGACCGGCTTGACAAGCGCCTCGATGAATTGGTGGCAATCGACAATCAGCTTTTGAGTAAGTTACTTAAAACCCCAAATTTACTGCTTTCTGTCTTAGCCATTTTATAACATGAACTTCGCCTTTTACAGCTCCGGCGGGTTATGGCCATGAACTGACAGCGGAAAACTGGCTTGACCGGATATTGGAAGTAGGGGAACTCCTCCCGAAGATCATTTCTTCGAGAAAGAAGCTTGCCGAGAAATTCTTTCCCGGCAACCCCGAGCCACTGACGGACCTTGGAAGCTTGGCAACTGAACTGGACGATGCAACATCGGCCTTTGAAGATCGGCTTCGATCCAGCACTCGTGGAGGTGCCAAGACGGCTTTGGGCCTAATGATGGCACATTACCCGGAGGCGGAGGCTTGGCGTGTTGCATCCGGCTTTCCCCTTGAGAAAGCGGATGGCTCTCCACTGGACACCCAAGACCGGAAGAAAATCTTGCACTCCGTCTCCGGTTATGCCAGCAAAATCGCCAACATGGTTTCCCTTACCACATTTTTCAAGGAGGTGACGTGCCCGCCAACTCCCACCCAATCTGATGATGAAGGTGAAGAGGCGGACAAATCTGCATGAGCCGAACTTGCTCCTTGAGCCGGCCATGCCTGAAAATGTAATTTGCATGATGTAAAGCCGTCCAAACAATTTATATGTCTAGAAATAACTAAGTCTTTTGTTGTATGTAATCAGCTTTTTTATTTGCAAAACTTGCAATTTTTATGCCTCAGTTTATTCTGGCCTTGACACCTTAGCCTTTAACCGCCGGCAAACCTATTGCGAAGCAAACCTGCTGAGTAACAGGGTACGTAGCGACCAATCTGTTTAGACCCAGAACAAGTGCCGCCTTTCGGTGCCGAAACGCTTTGAAGCAACCCGGCGCAAAGAGCTATCAGACAAACATTAATTTGGCAAAACGTTGTTTTTTCATCACCTTAAGGCGGATTCAACATGAAAGACAGTTTACCAACAAGCAACACAGGCAATTTCGGGTAAACAGATGATAACAATAAGATCATTGGGAAATAAAACATGGTACAGATTCTCGAATTTCACATGAGAGAAGCCAATTTTTATTTCATGATCACATTGACATGGTTACAATAGAATTTGCTAAGTGTAAAAGGGACGTAGCTGAGCGATATTCCATGGATGTTTCGTCTCATCTAAGTCGTCATCTACATGCCTTTTCCTCTTACGACCTTTCTTCCTGGGATCTTTCTTTGAATCCCTTAAGTCGAGGAGATAATATGACCCGTTTTTCAGAACTTTGCTGATAACGAAAGGTCCTTCCCATGGAGGGGATAATTTGTGCTGCCGGCTTTGCACAAGCCGAAGCACTAAGTCGCCTTCTCGAAAAGATCGATTCCGCACTCTACGGCTTTGATAGCGACGCAGATCTTGCTGATAGATGGCGGATCATTGGAGAGCCAGCCCTCTTTCTTCTTCAAGGATGTCTAAGCCGTCTTGACGTGCTTCTTCTGCATCTTCTTCGACGTAGGCTGCGACTCGAGGCGAATCGTGGATCATGTCGGTTGGGAGTACCGCTTCTGCACCATAAACAAGGAAGAAAGGGGTGAAGCCGGTCGATCTATTTGTGGTAGTACGAATACTCGATAAGACCGCCGGCAATTCATCAACCCAAGCGCCAGCTGCTCGATGCAATGGGGTTTCAAGCCTCGGCTTAATACCTTGCAGAATAATGCCGTTGGTGCGCTCTACCTGTCCATTGGATTGCGGGTGTGCCACCGAAGCCACGTCGAGCCGGATTTTCGATCGGCTGCAAAACTTCGATAGCTCACCGACGGCAAAGTTTGTGCCATTGTCAGTGATAATGCTATGCGGTATGCCGAATCGAGTTGTTATCTCGACGATGAACTTTGTAGCTGTAGCTCCGTCGAGTTTCTTGATGGGCTTTGCCTCCACCCACTTTGTGAATTTGTCGACCGCCACTAGCAGATGAGTTAAGCCTCCTCTTGCCGTCTTGAAAGGTCCCACCATGTCGAGCCCCCAGACAGCGAACGGCCAAGTTATAGGGATCGTCCGGAGCTCCTGAGCCGGCAAATGAACCTGCTTTGCATAGCGTTGACATCCTTCACACGTCTTGACAATGTTGATAGCATCCTCCTTAGCCGTTAGCCAGAAGAATCCGTGCCAGAACGCTTTAGCGACCAACGCCTTTGCTGCCACGTGATGCCCACACTCGTCGGAGTGGATTTCCTCAAGGATTTGCCGCCCTTCTTCTGGAGAAACACATCTTTGGAAGATGCCGGATGTGCTCTTCTTGTAAAGTTGACCGTCAATAATTGTATACGCCTTTGCTCGACGCTCAATTTGACGGCTCAACACTTCATCGTCCTTCGGCAGTTTTTTATTTATCAGAAAATCTATGTATGGCATGGTCCAATCTGGGGTTACCAGGCATACATGAACTGATTCTGCCGAAAAGGGATAGTCTTCGTTGCCGCCTTTGATGGACGGCTTATGTAGATGATGGAGAAATACGTCTGGAGGCACAGCCTTCTGCCTGGAGCCTATTCTGGCCAAGGCGTCAGCAGCTTCATTGTCATCTCGAGAGATATGTCGGACCTCTAAGCCGGCAAAGCATCTGCCGAATTCGTCGACTGTTCTCCTGTATTCCGCCATTGTGGGACTTTTCGTGTCCCAGCATCCATCAAGTTGCTGTACAACAAGATCCGAGTCGCCATAGCAGAGGATGCGTTTCACTCCCAACTCCTTAGCCATATGAAGGCCATGGAGGAGAGCCTCATACTCTGCTACATTGTTGGTGGCGTTGAAGTGGATTCGGAGGACATAACTGAGCTTATCTCCCTTAGGGGATTTTAGCACTACTCCAGCCCCCGAGCCTTCCTTCATCTTTGATCCATCAAAGTGCATTATCCAGTATTGAGAATCCGGCAAAAGAGTACTCTCCATTGCCTCTGTCCAATCTGCAACAAAGTCTGCAAGAACTTGAGATTTGATTGCGGTTCTCGACTTGTACTGGATGTCGAAAGCTGCTAACTCAATGCCCTATTTGGCGACTCGGCCCGTTGCGTCGGCATTGTTGATGATATCCTTCAATGGAGCTTTGCTGACCACCGTGATTGTGTGATCCTGGAAGTAATGTCGTAGCTTTCTAGCGGCAAAGAATACACCATAGGCTAACTTCTGGTAGTGAGGGTAGCGCTGCTTCGAATCTGAGAACACCTCGCTAATGAAATAGACAGGGCGCTGATCCGGCCATTGCTTCCCTTCCTCCAGGCGTTCAACTACAATGACGACACTTATCACGAAATTCGTGGCCAACATGTAGAGTAGAAGCGGCTTTTTTTCCTTCGGAGCTGCCAAGATTGGAGCATGTGTCAATGTATACTTCAGCTGTGCCAAAGCTGCCTCTGCTTCCTCTGTCCAAACAAAATTGTCCGACTTTTTGAGGAGCTTGTATAATGGCAATGGTTTGTCACCGAGCCGGCTAATGAATCTGCTTACAGCCGCGGCGGAACCCGTAAGCCGCTGTATGTCCTTCAAACAAGTCGGCCTCTCGATGTTCTGAATCGCCTTTATCTTTTCCGGGTTAACTTCGATTCCTCTCTGAGAAACAATGAAGCCCAGAAGCTTGCCTGCGGGTACTCCGAAGACGCATTTTGTCGGATTAAGCTTCATCTGGTACTCCCTTAGATTTGCAAAGGTTTCCGACAGATCAACAATAAGATCGCCGCGCTTCTTCGTCATGACCGCTATGTCGTCAATATAGACGTGAACATTGCGGCCAATTTGCTTGTCCAAACACCGCTGCATACACCTTTGGTAAGTAGCACCGGCGTTCTTTATGCCGAAAGGCATTGTGACATAGCAGTAATTGCCATATGGCCTGGTGAAGGACGTATTGATTTGATTTGACTCCTTCATCTTAATCTGATGGTAACCCGAATAAGCGTCCAGAAAACATAGCATCTCAGAGCCGGCAGTTGAATCAATGACCTGATCGATACGCGGTAAGGCGAACGGATCTTTAGGACAGGCTTTGTTCAAGCCAGTGAAATCAATGCACATACGTAGCTCGGATGTGTTTTTCTCTGGAACAAGCACGAGATTTGCCAACCAATTAGTGTGGACAACTTCACGGATGAACTTGGCGGCAGTGAGCCTTAGGATCTCCTTTCCAACCGCCTTGCGCTTCTCAGTTCCGAGCCGTCGGAGGCCTTGTTTGACCGGCTTAGTGTCCTTGTTGACTTTTAAGGAGTGCTCGGCAACTTTCCTCGGGACACCTGGCATGTCAGATGGTGACCAGGCAAAGATATCCCGGTTCTCACGGAGAAACTTGATGAGCTCGCCTTCCTATTTGTCGTCGAGGCCGGCACCGATGATGGCCTCCTTTGTCGGATCATCCTTTGAGAGCTCGATTTTCTTGGTATCATCCTTCGGTTTGAAGCTTGAGTCAACTTTAGAGGACGGCTTTTCAGTTGCCGGCATCTCATCGGGACTCATTGTCTTCTTGAGATCCTCCAATTCTTCCTTGCAGATTTCTTCTTCAGCATGGACAGCATTGGCGGCTTCACACTCCTTAGCTTTCTTGAAGTCCCCCTTGACTGTGATGATCCCATTGGGTCCCGGCATTTTCAGCTTGCTATATATGTAGCAGGGCCGAGCCATAAATTTGGCGAAAGCCGGACGTCCAAACATTGTGTGGTATGCGCTTTTAAAAGGAACCACCTCAAAGGAGACATCTTCTGTCCGGAAATTGTCCGTGCCGCCAAAGGTGACCTTCAGGGTGAGCCTTCCCATTGAGGAGGCTTGTCGTCCTGGCACAATCCTATGAAACTTCACATTGCTGTGGCTGAGTTGTGACTCGGAGAGATGCATCCTCTTCAATGTTGCGGCGTAGAGTATGTTAATGCTACTTCCACCGTCCATGAGCACCTTTGTCAACTTGTATTTGTCGACTATAGGGCTGACGACTAAAGCTTAGGTGCGTGTTGAAGGAACTCTGTCCGGGTGATCGGTGTGATCCCAAGTGATGGGAATGTCGGACCAATCCAAATACTGAGGCACCGTAGGTACCGTAGCATTGAGTTCTCGCCAAGCCGCCTTTTCCTTGCAAGAAGAATCTGTTGCCAAATTGATGATGAGACTTTCGGCATGCTTGGGGAATTTGCTGCCTTTTTCTTTGGAGGCGGCGTCATCCGACTTTGAAGCAGCGTCTTCTTTTTCTTTGTCGTCCTTCCTGGACTTGCGCTTGTTCCTTGACTTGCCGGCTTTGGGGTCCTTAGCGATGTCCCGATTGATGAGGCATTGCTAGATCGTGTGGGATCTCGTCCCATCCGGCCTCAGATGATGAACACAGGGGTTGTGCTTGATGTCGTCGTACTTCACCGTTGGCGGTCGGGTTGGTCGGTTGTTTGCCGGCTTTTTGTCCTGCCACTTGCTATTGTTTGAGCCGCCCTTACCAAAGGTGGCAGCAACCTCGTGACAAGGGCCGGCTTGGTCTTCAACCTTCTTTTTCCCGGACTCGCGCCGGCGGGTTTCACCGTCTTCCCTGTTGTCATCGTCAGCAGCGGCGTACTTGTTAGCACAAGCGAGCAAGCCCCCCAAAGTTTCCGACTCGTCGCTGTAGATCATAAAGCGGAAAGTCGTCCCCTTCCTCAGAGATTGCTTGAAAGCATGGATCGCCTGAGTTTCTGAGATGCCCTCGCAAGCGTTTTTTATTTCACTCCATCGTGAAACGAATTCATGGTTGGACTCGTTCTTTTGCTGCACACACCGCTGTAAGTCGAAAATCGACTTGGGGCGCTTATACGTGCCCTGTAAGTGTTGAATAAAGACGCGCTTCATATCACTCCAGGTATGAACTGTCCTCTCCGGCAAACCTTCAATCCACATACGTGTCATCCCGGTTAACATCAGGGGCAAGAATCGCACTGCAGAGTCAGCGTTGCCTTGATATATGTCGCAGGCACTGACATAATCTGAGAGCCAGGTCTCAGGATTAGCCGTACCGCTGTACTTCTCCACCATCTTTGTTACTTTCGACAAAGTTGGAGGTAGGATTTGCTCTCTGATTGTTCTGCCAAAACACTTGGGGCCGAGGTATTGGGCATCTCTGGCCGACTTCCTCTCCTCGACTAGGCTTCGAACATCATTGGCTGATGGCGGCTTATCAACTGACTTTCCTCGCCTTGGTTCTTCCCTGTGACGGCTTTGGCTCACCTGACTTACGTTACGTGGAGGGCTTGGAGTCCTTTGCCGTAATGGAGGGGGTATGTACTTGGAAGGGTTATCTCCCTCTGCGCGCGGTGGAGGCGGCGGTGGAGGTGGCATATGATCTCTGTTATCCTCCCTTCAGGGTGGATTTTCCCCCTCACGTCGTCGCTCCTGACGGGGTGGTGCCGCCTTTTCCTTGGGAGGGTCCTCCTTTCGCTCCCGGCTTTGATGTCCCTCCCGGCTTTTACCAGCATCATGATGGCATGAGGAACCTGTCCTGGATTCCGCACCTCTAGGTTGCTTGTCCTTTGGGTCCTTGCCGCCGCCTTTGTTGTGGCTGCTTGAGCCGGCTGGGTCATCGTCTGGGTCTGCAGGTGCAACAGCCATTGGCTTCTTGGCCATCGAGTTGCGAGTCGTTTTGCTGCTGCTGTGCAACCTCCAGTAGATAAGCCGAATATTTGAGGCGAGCGTCACGGTCCAACGATTTGTCGAACATGACCTCTTGGGCCGCCTCCATGTTTTTGGCTGGGGCATTAAAGTAACACAAATTAGTCACCGGGTCACGTCGGTGATGGTACTTTCTCCAGACTGAATTAACATGGTCGGCTTCCCACTTGCTGCGGAAATCCAACCTCTTGTGCAGATTCTTGTCGCGAGCCGGACGGAAAACATCGTCGGCCCCCTTTTCTCTCTACTTTCGGATGAACTCCGTTTCGTTGTTTGTGATCTCAATTTCGCGCTCCGCTATCTGGGCTGCTTGCTCTTCCAGTTCGGCGTGGCGCTTTTCAATGTCTGCTAGCGATGCGTTAGGAGGAAGTGGAGTTAGCAGTTGTTTGTACTTTGCCATCCTTTCTTCATGCTCCTTCTCTGTTGCTTCGCCGGCCGTAGCGTTAATGTCGTCTCCTGCAGCCGGCAATCTACCAGTTCCCTTTATTGGAGCCAGTGGTGGCACAAAGTCCACCCTTTGATTTCTGGCTTCTGGAGTTCTTTCTTGGCCATTGGCGGCTTTCGAGATATTGGGGTCATCCTTTGGATCAGAGACGTCACCCATTAAGACCTCGATAGGGCATCCTAAGCAGGATGCAACTTTTCGACTAAAATCGTCAGATTCTCCTTCAGATTCGAGTCTCTGCTCCATATGGGCAGTGTCCCTAGATCCGGCTTCTGAATCAGCCCCGGCCTGCAAAGCAGGAAGGATAGACTCAGGTTCTGTCATCGACTCGTTAGAGCCGGATTCTCCTAAGATGCCAACAAAGTGGAAGTCCGGCGCCGCTATAGTGGAACTTGCGTCGTCTTCGGAATCTTCATCATCCGCATCGAAAGCTAGATCCAGATCGGCAATCTCCTTAGAGTCAAGATCCGATCCGTCGTCGAAGTTGCGGGGGTGGGTGGCGGGCATGCTCGAGGTGAAGCCGAGATCGTCCAAAGCCTGGGCGGTGAAGTCGACAAAGATGTCGAAGCCGCCGACGGAGACCGTGGACCAACCGGTGGGATCCTCCTTTGCTGGCGTCCAGAAGCCGTCGTTGAAGACGTGGCCTGCTCCTGCTTCGTCAAAGTAGCTCACCAAGCCAACCGCAATGGCGTCACCGACGCCGCCAGTAGATCCTGGCCGAAACATAACCCCGGACATCTCTTGCCCCACGGTGGGCGCCAACTGTCGTGGTATTGTCGAATCTAGCCGCGGCAGGGGTGCCATCGAGCTAGGTAGAGAGGTGGGTTTTAGAAACGAGGGTAGTTCCGGCGACGGGACGACAAAGGGTTTACCCAGATTCAGATCTCGCAACGGTGGCAAAACCCCACGTGCTGCTATAATTCACTATAAGGCAATATACGCCAATTACAATGAAATGTGTGTTAGAGCTTGCCCTGAGGCGTCCCATAGGCCGGCTAATAAAGGCGTCCGGACCTAGGGCTTACAGGAGGAAACCTAACCGACTAAGTCACAGAGTTCTACTCTAATCCGGCTTGGGCCCCGCCTTGTGGGCTAAGTCATCCTCAGTGCGGGCCGGCTTCTGGAACCTTCCCTTAGCCGGATGGGCCTTCGGCGCTTCATCGTACTGGGCCGCCCGGTAAGCCGGAATTCGGCTTACCACCACTATGGGCCACCCTGGTATGCTGGCTTTAGTCTCCTTCGTAAGGGTACCAGTTCGGCATAACCCCAAGACCGGCACGTCCACAAGTGCCACCCACGGGCATGCTCAGGTGGAGCTGACCGCACCTCTGGTTCAGGCGGAGTCGGGGAGGGTGGACGGGCGCGGAACAAGTGCTTCAACTGCGGGATGGTGGTTCACTACCGCTCGGAGTGTACCGAGCCGGAGGGTTGTCTTCTGTGCGGTGACCCCTCTACCTGCGTCAATGCGTGCACCGTGGGTGCCCGCCAGCCGTGCCGCCCGCAGTTGGAGCTCCTTGGTCACTCCATCGATGGGGGTTTCTACTACATTGACATCGGTGGGGTGCAACTCACCATTCCTGGGCACTTGGCTGTGGTCTCCATCCTCCTGGATCAGCTCCCTGCCATGTCTGTGGGCGTGACTGTTGACCTCATCCGCGACGAGTTCACCCACATGATGCCGGGAGTCAAGTGGAAGGTCCGCGAGATCTCGCCAACAGAGTTTGTCGTGGTGTTCCCGTCGGCCGCCTTGCTGAACATGTGTTCCTGCATCAGCACCTTCACCCTTCCTACCAACAACCTCCAAGTCTCGATCAAGCCCTCCACGACCGACCCCGCGACCACTGCCACGCTCTCCTCAGTGTGGGTCTGACTGCTTGGGATCCCTGATGAATTCAAGAATGAGGATATCCTTGAAGCGGTCTCCAAGGCCATCAACAAGCTTGTCGAGGTCGATACGAGCTCTCTCTTTTTGTCTAGGCCGGCTCGCATCCGGGTCCTGTTCTCGGACCTGGCGGCACTTCCTAGCCCGCTACCCCGGATGTACTTCCGGTTGGCAGGTAAAGACGTGTCAGTGGAGCTGGACGACGCTCGGTCCCCGGGCGGCTCCCCGCGGCCTGCGACTGCTACTCTTGGGAGTCCCTCTGGAGATGACAACGCCTCCACCGAGGGGGACTCCTCGGAAGACGACGACTCTAGGGGGACCCTCCGGCGGCCGCCCCTCCTCCGGACACTCCTCCTGCTACCGCCCCACATCAGGAGGGGGTGGTGGCGCCGCAGCTGTCTCGCCATAGGTATCTTCGCCTGTGGTACCCTGCCCTGAGCCGGCCCCACTCTCCAGGAGTGTGCCGCTAAGCTGTCCTCTGTGGACCTCCCACGGACGTCCCGCGCTGACCCACTTCTGAGCCTTGGGTTCCCTCTCCAGCAGTACGGGTCCAACTTCGGTCTCTCTGGGCTCGAGGACGCTTCGCTTGAGGTCCCTACCATGGAGGAGGAGTTGGACTCAGGGAGTGTGGGGTTAGTAGTGGTGCCACCTTCGTCGACTCGTTCAGCAGGGATGGTATGCTACACCCTGTCCCCGGGCTCTACCCCCACTTCGCCCATGGGCTCTCCTCCTCCAGGCCCGGTGACCCTTGCTCCTGGCCCCTTGGCCTCAGCCACAGTCCTCCTCGACACTCCTGTGGCTGGCACCAGGGACCCCTCTCCGCGACGCCCCAGACCGACCCCGCCACCCTCCCGCCACAGCGCCCGGCTTGCTCCTGCCAAAGTCGGGGCTGAGGGGACCGAGCCGACCGTGGCGGCCAAGGCCACGCGTCGGGCTGCTGCACGTGACCCCCCTACAGGTACACCCCACCCCCCTTCCTCCTCCCCTTCGGGCTCTTATTTTTCTGTTCTAGAGGAGGTCCCCTTTGACCATTTAGCACAGGTAGCTATAGACTGTGGGGTTGTGTTCCGTGGCGAGCGCGGTCCAAGACTGGAACAAATTGAGGCGATTAAGGTGAAGGAGATTTACGAGGGGGCCCTTGCTTCTTTGCGTGCTCAGGCAGATCGCGGGAAGGAGGGCCCCTCGAAGCAGGCTGGACCTATGCAGGTGGCATCGTGCTCCAGTATTGCCTCTCCTTTGTTGCCTAGTGAGGTCCCCTCCTTGCGACCCCCCGAGCGGGGGGGGGGGGGGGGCGATGACGACCGCCCAAGGTTCTGTCCCAGCCCTCGACGCGCGGTAGGGCTCTCTCGGCCTCCCGTAAGGGGCCCCCCGATAGTGTGATCCAATAAATATTAGCACCTTCATTTGGAACATGCTGGGCTTCGGGCAGGACGACCGGAGGAACTTCAGGAGACGATCCGACAAGACTTCTTGATCTCTGAGCTTGAGGGCCTGAGTCGGCAGAAGTTTGCCTGGCATTAATTGCCAGCTTCTGGCCACTCGGGATGTATCCTCCTTGGTGTCAAGGAGGAGACCTTTGAGGTAGAGGACATGGACAGCGGGGAGTTCTATGTGAGCATGTGATGATCGGTGATGGTAGCATTGGGTTGTGCCCCAAGCGAAGGCGTGGATGTAGTAAGTAGCAGTTTTCCCTCGTTAACGAACCGAGGTTTATCGAACCAGTAGGACTTTGAAATCAAAAACAAAGTGAATGTTGAAGATCTCTGGTGCTTAATCTTCAACAGACGTGGACCTACACACACTGAACCAATTACTTTGCCCCCAACGGCGGAAAGGTTGTCAATCTTTCCGGTCTCGCAGAAAACAAAGCGGTTAATTGTATGGTGAAATAGATGAAATATGAAAGTGGACCAGAGGAGTAATGATGATGAAAAGTGATGAATAAAGGTTGCAATCAATGTAAAAAGATGGACCGGGGGCCATGGGTTCACTAGTGGAGTTTCTCAAGTAAATAAAACACTCAGATGATGGGTAAACAAATTACAGCTAGGCAATTGACAAGATTACACTATTAGGAAAAAGGCTACCGCTGGCGAACCTAATTAAGCTACTGCTGGCGAACTGGTGGTTCGCCAGCGCTACAGTCGCCAGTGGTAACAGCTTACCGCTGGCGAACAGCATGTTCGCCAGCGGTAACACAGAATACCACTGGTGAACATCTACATCAGTGCGCCAGTAGTAGAAAATGTTACCGCTGGCGAATAGTTTTAGGTTCGCCAGTAGTACCATTTCCAGGTTTAAAAAAAAAATCGGCCGGCGAGCAGCCACGCGGAGCGGCCCCCCTTAGTGCGAGGAGTCCTATTCGTTGTGTGGAGCAGGCCGACGATCCACCCCCTCCCTGCCGCTGAAGCTGACGGAGTTGAAGCGCTAGTTCAAGTCCTCGGCCGATGGGATAGACCGCGCGAACCAGGTGGCGCCGCCGTCCTTGGTCTCCAGGATCGTCTGTCGCGTGCCCAGCAGGAAGCCATGGGACGGGTCATCAGGGAGGAAGGAGATGTCGAGGAGCATGACGCCGGGGTCGATGTGGAGCCCCACGCGCTCCCACTCCAACAGCGGTGACTCCACGGTGAGCGCCGCCGGGGTGGGCGGTAGGAGGAGCAGAGGGGCCGCGACAGGTGGGGGAGGAGGGGGATGAGCAGGCGCACGGGAAGAGGAGGATGGCGCGGCGGCGGGAGGTGGGGCGGAGCAGGTGGAGCGCCGGGGAGGTGGTGATTGCTGCTCGAGAAGGGGAGGGGCAGCACGAGGCGGGACGCCATGGAGGCGACGAGGGAGGCGAGCATGGGTGTCCTCGCCCGCCGTCGCCTGCCCATGCTCGACGGCCTGCGGACGCGCGCGCCGCAGGGAGGTCGCGGGGGCTTTCACCTGCCTCCATCTCCGCCGCTGGGGATTTCGCCGCTGGTCGACGTGCGCGCGGCCTCGTCTTGCCGCCGTCGCGTCGCCGCGACCGATGCACGCGCGGCTGCTGTTGGCCTCTCTGCCTTGGGGAGACTTCGTTTCCCAATAATCCAAGATGCAAGGTCAAAAAAAAATCCAAGATGCACATGGTCGACGGGCCGACGGGCACATCACATGGATCGTGTGCTTGCTTGCGCATGTGCGAACCGTCAGATGGCAGGACGAAGCACTCTCGGCCGTCGGATTTATGGCACACGGATCGCAGGCCCCACACGCCATCCAGATGCATACGAAGGACGAGACAAAAAAGCCCAGCCCCGCGAAACAAAAAAAACAACAACACGCTAGTGCTGGCGAACAGCATTTTTCGTTCGGCAGTGTTAACTCCATGGACCCGAGGTGCTAGCTACCGCTGGCGGATGGCGTTTTCTGTTCGCAAGCAATAAGAGGAGTACCGCTGGCGCACGAGAAGTGTTGTTCGCCAGCGGTAGCAGCGGCACAGCCCAGCAGTTGCAGCGATCCGACGGTCGTTGCTACCACTGGCGAACGGGATTTTTCTGCTGTGCCAGCGGTAATTAGCGCTGGCACACGTTTTTTGCTGTTCGCCAGCAGTAGCCTGGTGGCTATGGCCAGTTTCCTACTAGTGTTATAACACAAACTTAATCTAGCTATGACATAGAGAACATGATAATATTTATGTAGGCATCACGACAATGAACAAAGACCGTTGAGTCCAACTGCATCTTTGTCTAAAAAGTCCACCGTGGGATCGCTATCCAGCCTGTCACCCAACGGTATTAAGTTGCAAGCAACAGACATTTGCATTAAGTAAAGCGCATGAAGTAAGCAATACTAATGTCAAAAGAGACATTAACACCGTTGTTTTACCCTTAGCAGCAACAGCACACCCTCGTCCTTAGACGTTTCTGTCACTCGTGCCTAGGAACGAAAGGGGGCATGAACCCACTATCTAGCATAAATACTCCCTCTTGGAGATACACACAATCACTTGGCCAAAGTAACTACGCACATCGGAGAGCATGCAAGAACATAAATCAACATATAAGAATCATGCACAATCTGATCATAACTTCATAATCCATCATATCCCAGCAAACACATCACATAGCATTACAATAATCGATCTTGATCATGTTAGGCAGCTCACAAGATCATAACACATGAAGCACAAGGGAGAGAGACTACCATCTAGCTACTGCCATGGACCCTTAGTTCAAGGTGGGACTACTCACAAATCATCCCGGAGGAAGGCATGGCGATGAAGAGCCCTCTGGGATCGATCTCCCCTCTGGCACGGTGCCGGGATCAATTTCAGAATCACCCCCGAGCTAGGGTTTATGCTGGCGGCACCTCGGGGTGACTTCTCTGGAAAATAATGGCCGCCTCCACGTTTTTGGAATTAATCCGATTTTATAGGCATCGGAGGGGGCCGAGGGGACCCACCAGGAGAAGGGGCAGGTCCCACCTGCCGCCCTAGGGCAGGCCACGGCTGGGGGTCGTCCCTGCCCTGGGGGTGGCCCCCAGGGCTGCCCTCTGGACTGAAACTCCGTCTTGGCGAATAAAAAATCCTCGTAAATTTTCAGCGCATTCCGAGAATATTTCCTGTGGTAAGTTTCTGAAACGAAAAGACAGCAAAAACAGGAAACTGGCACTGGGCATCTTGTCAATAGGTTAGTCCGACAAAATGCATAAAAATGATGTAATAAGATAGTAGAAACATGTGACAACATCACAAATCTAGCATGGATCAATCAAAAATTATAAATATGTTTGACACGTATCAGCATCCCCAAGCTTAACTCCTACTCGTCCTCGAGTAGGTAAGTGATAACCAAATAATTTTTGATGAGACATGCAACCAACACAATCTTGATCAAGATAGTAATATAAAGCATAGGACGTGAATGAAGTGATACAGAAAAATTGTCTATAGTTGATAGCAAGAAAGCAATGAATAAAAAGTTGAATCATTCAAGCAAAACCTTTCATAAATTGTACGTTAAAGACATGAAAGCAATGTGACCCACATATTTGTCTAATTCTCAAAGGTAATGGTTGCACGACAAAACTGTTTGAGAATCAACACAAAGGATGATGTAAGTATTAGCAAAAAGCTTCAACTTCCAACGGCTTATCTTATAGATAAAGTCAATATAAAGATTCATGCTTAATCTGACAATGCAATATGATCAATGATACCCAGGGTCATGTATGTTTGCTTTGATGGAGATAGTAGGAAAAGGAAAACTGACTCAACATTTTAAAGTAAAAGAAAGGCCCTTCGCAGAGGGAAGCAGAGATTAGTCATGTGCTAGAGCTTTTTGGTTTTGAAAAACAGAGATAAAAGCAATTTTGAGAGATGCATAATTCCGTCAACGATTTCGTAGCTCAGAATCCCATTAGTCCCCTGTGTCAAGCAAGGTCTTTAGAGTTGTGAGAGCGGCTGGTTTTTAGAGGAACGAGTACAATCCTCTTTCTCCTTTGTTTTACCACTACCCAATGTTTGAGCTGATTTCTCAGATTATCATTGTGCGGAGGAGGAATGACGAGTTATATTGATATTTTGCTTAAGCCGCTCTCGGGTTGATTCAAGTGAGGACGTAAACCATCAACACCGAGTGAAATAGAGGGGGAAAAAGAAAAATAAAAGAAAAACCTTGCTCGACATAAGCTATAATGAACCCCCTCCTTACTTCCTCATGAGCTTGAAAACAGAGGCACCAAAACATTGACAAATTATTTTCAAGGTTTTAAAGTTAGCACATTACAAATTTACTTGGAATGGCAGGAAATACCATGCATAGGTAGATATGGTGGACTCAGCTGGCAAGATAGTTTGGCCTTGGGATTTGGATGCACGAGTGGACATCACACTCAGTACAGAGTTTTTTTTTTGGCTTAGCAAAAATGGTATTTGAAGCAAACATCCAACATTAACCGGTAACAGAGTAACATAAGACATCAGTCAATCATAACCATAAACACTCCACATTGTCTCCCTTATTGACCAAACAGTTCTTTTGATGGAAAGATTAGCTTTATGAATTAATGATGCATGTAAAATGCATACATGAACTTTGCATTATAATACTCATATTTCAATCATATTTGCATCATATAAGGGTTATATCATTGTATTATAATGATTTTGGGAAGATTTCACAGTTTTCCTATTTTTCTGGAATTAACCCTGCACTGGCAGAAAACCCTATTTTCTATATTTCGATGTTTCAGGGACCCAAACGACGTCCAAATGACCTGAAAATTTACGAGCATCAGTTTTTGGAAGGAACAAAGCATAGGAGCGAAGGAAGCGAACAAATGGAGGCCCGAGGACCAGAAGAGGGTGGCCCACGCGGCTAGATTCCTTGGCCATGTGGGACCCACCATCTGGGGCCTCGAGGCTCCGTTGTCGTCGATCTTTTCTCCAGAACCTGCGTCTTGACCTAAAACTGACTATAAAAATAGTCCTCGACGCCCTTCGGAGAAGAGGCCACCGAAAACACCGAAACACCGAAACAGAGATCTGGAGCTGCAAATTGGAGGGGGAAAACTCCGGCAGAGCGCTGCCGGCGTGGTCTCCATCTCCCCCAACGACATCTCCACCGTCTCCATGATGAAGAGGGAGTAGTCCACCCCTGGACTATGGGTTTGTGGAAGTAACTTATGTATCTCTCCTCTCTCTTGAGCTTCACTAATTAGCACCGTATGAGCTGTCGAACATGATTACGGTCATCTATGTAATTCCTATGTGGTGGATCTCTTTATGAGTTAATATATGTTTCAGATTGCAATTGTTTTGTTTCAGTTATGAAAGTAGATGCATATTATGTACCCCGTTCTTGTCTACTTGTTTTGATCAAGCATGTTTATGAGAGCGTGTGTGGGGGAACGTGTGCATTAGTTGGAGTAATGAGGGGGTGGCTAGTGCGGTGAAAGTGAGAGAATTTCCGCGATCCACTTGGGTATTTTTACCTTACTTTGTTGCCCCACTAGGGATAAAGAAAAATACCATGATACCGGAGGTATGGGCGTGACCATTGCCACTTCTCCATGACTAGATCTAGCATGTTCTTATTTTAACTTCATGTCATAAGACTTAAAGCTATACTCTGATTTATCTTAATTACTGAGGTGCTAAGATTTAGTTCACATCTTGGTGAAGTATAAGAGAGATTAATAAACAAAAGATCTCTATGTTAGGACGTGATGCCCATATAATTAGTAACTTGTCATGAAACCCTTTTGTTGCAATCTCATGTGTTAATTCTAGTGTTCCATTATCTACCACTTTATTAAAGAGAGAGTGCATTTGTGAAACCACGAACCCCGGTCCATTTTTAATCATAAGAAACACCTTTCCAACAACTTATAAGAATTTTCCATTTTCTGCCATTTAAAAATCCGAAAATAGAAAAATACTTTTATATCTTCCATTCACAATACAAAACCCAAAAATATCATCCATCACTGTTTCCACCATCCTTGCATATTTATTTATCATCATTGCATATTTATTTCTTGTTTTGCATTGGTTATATTTTCATATCATTCTCACACCTTGTGCTTGACAACCACTTGGTGAGGTTGAGGGCACAAAACAGTTTACTTTGTTTTGCAGGTTTTCAAGAGAATGATAAGAAGATAAATCTTTCACTACTGATTCCCCGAGAGTTCGATATTAAACCCTCAAGTCACCCCTCGTGGGGAAACCGTCTTTCCTATACTAAGTTCAAGGCCATCAAAGACGTTTTCTGGCACCGTTGCCGGGGAATCATTGCTGTAAAGATTTGTCCAAAGGAGTATCTCACAACAAAGTCAACTTCATCACCAACTTGTGCAAACACCTAAGCTTGGGGAGGTTGCACCTACGTGAGCATCATCTTATCCATCTTTACCTTCAAAGCATTTTATTTTGTTTTGTTATTGTCTTGCATATCATATTTGTATTTTGGTTTGCATATTTTATTTTCAGTTTTGCATTTTGTGTTGCATTTGTTATTTCGGTTTGCATTGTTTAGTGTCATTTTATTTTCAGTTTTGCATTTAAAAATTAAAAACATAAAACTTGCATAATGGAAAAGAGAACCTTTTGGCCATTTAGTGTTAGAAACTTTCCTCAAGAAATGAATATCCCTGTTGAGAAATTTGAAGTAGATCATAATATCACTAAAATGATTTATGAACACCGTTTTTATGGGAAACCAAAAGAAGATCCTATACTTCATCTTAGGAAGTTTAATGAAAGATGCAAAGTGTAAAATTTGAACTATGCCAATGTTAACATGATTAAAGTTAAGCTTTTTCCCTACTCCCTAGCTGGAAAAGCCTTAGATTGGATATTAAGATGGCCACCTGAAAACTTTAGCACTTGGTTCAATTTAAAAGCTTCATTCATTGAAAGATTTTGTTCCACTGAAACTGTTTGTAACCTTAGACAAATAGTTATCACCTTTAAACAAGAAGAGGACGAACCTTTGGTAAAAACATGGGAAAGGTTTAGAGGTATAGCTTTTGGAATGGAACATGGTCTTAGAGATTGGATGCTCATGCATATATTTTATAGAGGATTGTCTGAAAACTCTAGAGTCTTTTTGGATAACGAATGTGAGGGTTCTTTTGTAAATACTACTGCTGCTAATACTCATATTCTACTTGATGGCTTTCTTTTGGAATTAAAAATTAAAGAAAGTTTAGAAAAAGCCCAACTACCTGAAGATGTTTTTGATGACCGTTATGAAATATTTGATCTATATAATAGGGGAAGAAAAGTTGAGGAAGTTAAAATGCTTAGTGAAGTCAAGGAACCACTACTTGACTTAGATAATTGTAGCTTGCATGAATTAATATCTATCTTACAAAAAGTTGCAAGTGATCCTTCCATCAACTCTAACCAAGCAGGTTTTGGTTCTTATATTGCTAATCATGTTTTAAAATAAAAGATTTCTAGGTACAACCAAGAAGCTATGATACCACCTAAGCTTGGGGATGTATGGATTCCCAAAGTACTAGTAACCATAGGAAAAGAGACACACCATGCTATATTAGATCTAGGATCTAGTGTCTCTGTTTTGTCTAAAGAATTATATGAAGTTCTTGAATTAAAAAATCTTGAAAGATGCTCTATTGAACTTGCACTTGCTGATGACTCTATTAAACATGCTTTAGGAAAAGTAAGTGATGTTATGGTAGAGTTGCATATGACATTTGTACCTGTTGACTTTCTAATCATGGATATGGGGAATAAAACCTCTAGTCCAATTATTCTTGGAAGACCTTTTTTTCGTACCACAGGTTCTATCATTGATTCAAAAGAAGGGAATGTGAAGTTTCAGTGTCCACACAAGAAGTGCATGGAACACTTCCCAAGGAAGAGGGACACACCAAAGTTCAAGCTCCCTCATGAGCTTCGTCCGTCATAAATATTGAGTAAGAAGCCTAGCTATATGGCTATAAAGAAAGCGCTTTACGGGAGGCAACCCGGTTGTTTTTATTTTTGATTTTCTTTGTGTCCTCTTGCTGTAACAAGAGACTTAGTTTTTAGTTTTGTTTCTTAAATTTTTAATAAAGTACCAAGTTTTACCCATTTTGGTTTGAAAAAGTTGCTATTTGCATTCGGAGATTTTATTCCAGCACGAATATGTGAATGGTTTGATTTTTCCTTCCTATTCTGTAACTCCGAATGAGATGAAATTTTTACTGTAACTGCAACATTTAATCCTCTGTACGAATGGATTTTTTCAGAATTTTTCAACATAATTAAGCTGGGTAGAAAAATGCGTTTCACAGCTGCTGTTTTTCTGGACAGATTCTGTCCCATTTTGTTTGATGCATTCTTTGAACTTTTAACTTGAATCTTTTTGATCCAATTGGGTTTATAAGTAGGCATACAATATTATACACTTTCTGGACATTCATATGAATTTTTGTTTAAGGATTTTATGCAGCAAGCAATTCATTTGTCTATCACTACTAATGTCACCCCACAGAAAAGAAATGGGAGAAACAGTGTTTTGAAGTTTTTTCACAGGGATTAGAGGAGATGCACCAAGAGTTATCCAAGGATGGTGAAGAACATAAGTTTGGGGATGTTAAGACAACCCCACTGGACCAACACCCTCTCGGTTTGCACACGTCTAACTTCTATTTTTCGATCAATGCACTTTATCGCATAAACTTGGAGCGTCTTTTATTTGCTTTTTATTTTGGTTTGATTTTTGTTTTGAGACCACCACTATCATTTTTATATTAGAGAGCTACTGGAAATTTGGGTTGAATTAAATTGGATGCTATTAAAAAGATTGGGAAAGGGATGTTTGAGTTGATTTAAGATACATATAGTTGCATGATTCATGTGCTTTTTAATGAGTGTTAATTTGCAAGTGTTTTATCAAGAGCTATCTCTTATTCATGTTTTGATGCTGAATGTTACTTTAATTTGTTTAACATGGATTCTATGGACACTTGTGCATGCATTTAGACGGTCAACTTTCTCCCTTTTGCTAGCCCAAAAATTCCAACAAGTAAAAACTTGTTTTCCAACACCTTCAACCAAAGTTTTTCCAGGGCGTCCACCATATCTACCTATTAGCTTTAAGCTATTCCGAGTATGTTTATCATGTTACTTTGTATTATCTATACCTCTGAATTTAAATGCTTATGTTATTGATTGTTATGGGAAAAGTTGGTTAAAAAGCTCTCACACCTTACTTTTATTGCACTTAATAAACATGAACCATTGTGATTAAAATTATAAAGCTGTGAGCTTGACAAGAGTCTTGGTTGGGGGTTAGCCCATATGTGCTGTCACATGGCAAGCTTTCAACATGTTCTTAATTATATTTAGTTGATAGCATGTACTTTTGTTTATGGATGCCTATCATAGTGCCAAATAAATGTGGAAACTAAGTAAGTTTAAGTAGTTTGTACAAATGGCTAGAGAGACACCTGGGCCGCTAATCGAAGCCATGCATCATTCATGGTGGAAATTTACTTACATACTATTGTGAACCTTCAGTGATGCACCTCATAATAAAAAGCTATATCAATAGTAAATAAAAAGGGTGTTGAGATTGTTCCTTATGTTTGTTTGTCCTGTCATTTTGACATGGGCTTGTTCCATGTCCTGGGACAAGAGGTACCCCAATTGACCCTCTTGATGACGCTATTTTTATAATGACTTTAACTTGAACTTACTTGGTAGCCCAAATTGAGTAACACCATGGTGTAGGTACTCGTATTCACGGGGCATGAAGCTTTCAACCCATACTTTGTCAAGCACACTACTCATATTTGCTTTCACTTTTAAACTTTAACCATTCAAGATGTTATGATAGGGGTAATGAGATCATGACACCAATGAATACCACATTGCAAACATTAACTTAAGTAGAAGCATTTGGAAGCTAGATGAAACCTATTCATGTTTTACCTCTACTCATTTATATATCTTTCCAAAGTGTCCACCTTTTATATTCATATTTACAAGAGTACTCTATGACCATCATAGGATGTTTTTCCTTTTCATTATGCATACATTTCGTCCATAGTACTTTCTTCTATGTTTCACTTTGTGAATTGTCATTGAACATCCTTACATTGAATATTTGATATCACTTCATAATCTATCTTGCATATTGCTACTCCTTTGAAGAATGAATCATTTGACTTTATGTAGCAATAGTAATCATCTTTGATATCCATTGATAGTCTTAAAATGCAAAGTCCATGTTGGTTTTATCACCTTTATACTCGAGGACGAGTATAGGTTAATCTTGCGGATGTTGATGCATGTAAAATGCATACATGAACTTTGCATTATAACACTCATATTTGCATCATATAAGGGTTATATCATTGTTTTATAATGATTTTGGGAAGATTTCACAGTTTTCCTATTTTTCTAGAATTAAACCTGCACTGGCAAAAACCCTATTTTCTATATTTTGATGTTTCAGGGACCCAAACGACGTCCAAATAACCTGAAAATTTACGAGCATCAGTTTTTGGAAGGAACAAAGCGTAGGAGCGAAGGAAGCGAACAAACGGAGGCCCGGGGGCCAGAAGAGGGTGGCCCACGTGGCCAAATTCCTTGGCCGCGTGGGACCCACCATCTGGGGCCTCGAGGCTCCGTTGCCGTCGATCTTTTTTCCACAACCTTCGTCTTGACCTAAAACCGACTATAAAAATAGTCCCCGACGCCCTTCGGAGAAGAGGCCACTGAAAACACAGAAACACCGAAACAGTGATCTGGACTTGCAGATTGGAGGGGGGAAACTCCGGCAGAGCGCTGCCGGCGTGGTCTCCATCTCCCCAACGACATCTCCACCGTCTTCATGATGAAGAGGGAGTAGTCCACCCCTGGACTATGGGTTTTTGGAAGTAACTTATGTATCTCTCCTCTCTCTTGAGGTTCACTAATTAGCACCGTATGAGCTGCCGAACATGATTACGGTCATCTATGTAATTCCTATGTGGTGGATCTCTTTATGAGTTAATATATGTTTGAGATTGCAATTGTTTTGTTTCAGTTATGAAAGTAGATGCATATTATGTACCCCGTTCTTGTCTACTTGTTTTGATCAAGCATGTTTATGAGAGCGTGTGTGGGGGGGGGGGAACGTGTGCGTTAGTTGGAGTAATGAGGGGGTGGCTAGTGCGGTGAAAGTGAGAGAAATTCCGCGATCCACTTGGGTATTTTTACCTTACTTTGTTGCCTGACTAGGGATAAAGAAAAATACCATGCTACCGGAGGTGTGGGTTGACCATTGCCACTTCTCCATGACTAGATCTACCATGTTCTTATTTTAGCTTCATGTCATAAGACTTAAAGCTATATTCTGATTTATCTTAATTACTGAGGTGCTAAGATTTAGGGTGTGTTCGGTTCTGGAATTCCAGGGAATGGAATGGAACGGTTCCGTTCCTCGGGACGATTCTTGTGTTCGGTTCCGGGATGGAACGGAACGCACTGGTTCCACCGGAGGGAATATTCCTCCAATATGCGGAACCGACCGGTCCGGCCGATTCGGCCGGACGGGGTGGAATTGCACAGTGCGTCTCTCTAATTAATCAAGTTTAGCACTAATTAATCAAGTTTAGCACTAATTAATCGAAGATTAGGAATAATTAATCATGATTAAAAAATAATTAATCACGATTAGGAATAATTAATCAAGATTACGAATAATTAATCAAGTTTAGGAATAATTAATCGTGTTTAGGAATAATTAATCGAGTTTAGGAGTAATTCCATTCTCATCCCATTCCATTCCATTCTTCCCCGTTCCAAAACCGAACGCAGGGATGGAACGGTTCCGTGACATTTTTTTGCCCGAACCGAACGCAGGGATGGAACGGTTCCGTGACCGTGGAATGGAATGGTTCCATTCCATTCCCTGCCGTTCCACAACCGAACACACCCTTAGTTCACATCTTGGTGGAGTATAAGAGAGATTAATAAACAAAAAATCTCTATGTTAGGATGTGATGCCCATATAATTAGTAACTTGTCATGAAACCCTTTTGTTGCAATCTCATATGTCAATTCTAGTGTTCCATTATCTACCACTTTATTAAAGAGAGAGTTCATTTGTGAAACCATGAACCCCGGTCCATTTGTAATCATAAGAAACACCTTTCCAACAACTTATAAGCATTTTCCATTTTCTGCCATTTAAAAATCCGAAAATACAAAAATACTTTTATATCTTGCATTCACAATACAAAACACAAAAATATCATCCATCATTGTTTCCACCATTCTTGCATATTTATTTATCATCATTGCATATTTATTTCTTGTTTTGCATTTGTTATATTTTCATATCATTCTCACACCTTGTGCTTGACAACCACTTGGTGAGGTTGAGGGCACAAAACAGTTTACTTTGTTTTGCAGGTTTTCAATAGAAGGATAAGAAGATAAATCTTTCACTACTGATTCCCCGAGAGTTTGATATTAAACCCTCGAGTCACCCCTCATGGGGAAACCATCTTTCCTATACTACACATTCTGCGCTTGGAGTCTCAACCTAAGCTAAGTTCAAGGCCATCAATTAACAACTATGAAACACCACACAGTTTCAAGCTTTTAACTGTATTTCTTTACTAATCAATTTCCACTCAAATAACCAGCAAGTTTAAGCATTCATATTAATATCTCAAAACAATTGAGAAGCATCAAGTATCCACACAATGATCTACAAGACTATGCAGGCTTTCATTTCATTCCAATATCACATGGATAGCATTTTGTCACTTTGACAATTCAAGCAATTTATCAATAACAACTCTCCAACAAGTATAAGTGAAGAACAAGAGAGTTTAACATCAACAACTAGCAGTTCTAAACAAGATAAAAGCTAAAAGTGAGAGCTTACTAGCAAACAAACAGTAGCTAAGAATACTCAACAAGATATAAGCGAAGCAAAGGAGTATTCAAATGAAAAAGCGGAGAGCCACACAAATAAAGCTAGGATCCAACAAGGATATGACCAGCAAACAAACAAAACAAAACTGAAAGCAAAAAGACGCTCCAAGCATAGCACATAATATGTAAAGTGATAAAAATGTAGTTCAACGAAGACGACCTTATGATAGTCGATGAAGACGAGGGGATGTCTTGGGTATCCCCAAACTTAGACGCTTGATGGTTATTGATATTCAGAGGGGGTGCCGTGGGGGCATCCCCAAGCTTGAGCTCTGATCCATCTTCAATTTCTTCATTATCCTCTCCTTTGGAACTTAAAAACTCCCTTCACACAAAACTTCTCATAAACTGATTAGAGTGTTAGTGCTCATAAATTAAAATGCACATGTGTTCAACTCAAGACATATTGCAAACAACTTTATTGGGCATTAGCTACATTTTACTAAGCCTCAATATGACACTCCACCTCTAGAGTATCACATCTGATGATAGCAAAAGAGACGAATACAAAATAAAAGCAGAATCTGTCAAAAACTGAACAGTCTATAAAGATCGAATTTTTCAAGGCACTTCTGTAGCTCAAATCATAAAACTAAAAACTAACGAAAGATAGATAAAAGTATCAGGCTTGGTTTCTAAAAATATCAGAAAAAGATAAAATTCAGGGATTGTTCGAGATTTTCTGCAACAGGCGCATAGAATCTGTTTCTGGACAGCAAAACAATACATCGCACTTTTAATGCATTAGAGGCTAAACTTGGCACAAAAAACCAAAAAAAAAAGGTACAACGGTGCTACAGAGGCAAAAACTCCATGACTCAAGAAAAGCAAAAACATACTGAAAGTAAAAGATGGGTTGTCTCTCAACAAGCGCTTTTCTTTAACGCCTTTTAGCTAGGCGCAATGCCAAATATCAAGTTTTTTCGGAGGCCTTTGCAACATCAAGAGCATAGCTTGACCTTACGATTGATTCAAAAGGAAGCTTCTTTCTATTTCTAGGGAAGTGTTCCATCCCTCTTTTAAGGGGGAACTGAAATCTTATATTTCCCTCTTTCATATCAATAATAGCACCAACGGTTCTAAAAAACGGTGTTCCCAAAATAATAGGACAAGAAGCATTACACTCAATGTCCATAACAATAAAATCAACGGGAACATAGTTATCATTAACACTACCAAAGGTTTCTTTTTAGAAGAATCAGCAAGATGAACATTTAAATAGCATTCTTCCAAAGGATTTAAATTAAGCATTTCATAGAAACTTTTAGGCATAACAGAAATACTAGCACCAAGATCACACAAAGCATTACAATCAAAGTCATTTATTCTCATATTAATAGTGGGTTCCCATCCATCTTGTAATTTTCTAGGAATAGAAGTTTCTAGCTTAAGCTTTTCTTCCCTAGCCTTGATAAGAGCATCGTTAATATGTTTAGTGAAGGCAATATTTAATTTACTAGCATCCGGTGACTTAGCAAGCTTTTGTAGGAACTTTATGACTTCAGTAAGATTGCAATTATCAAAATCAATTTCATCATCTTTAAATAGGCTAGGAGGATCCTCATTAGTAGTTTGGATAGTATAAACTTTAACAGTTTTCCTATTCATTTCAGCAATTCTAGCTTCTTCTTCTCTAGCCCATGTAGCATGCAACCGAGCTAACATCCTCTCATTATTATTAATTTGGATAGAAAGAGCATTCAAAGATTCAGTAGGCTTGTATTGAAGGGGAGTGGTTCTAATTTTTTAAAATTTCAACATCATGAGCAAGATTTTCCACTGTAGAGACAAGACTATCAAGTTTTTCAAGTTTTTCTTCAATGGTTTTGTTCAAAGCTCTTTGTGAAGTGATAAATTCCTTTAAAACATTTTCAAGATCGGACGACACATTCTTATTTGAATTATAAGAATTACCATAGGAATTACCATATGAGTTGCCATTATTGGGAGGATAAGGCTTATAGTTGTTACTACCAAAATTATTTCGATAAGCATTATTGTTGAAGTTATTTCTATTGAGAAAATTAAAATCAACTTGATCCTTTTCTTGGGAAATTAATGAAGCAAGTGGGACATTATTAGGATCAATAGAGGACTGATTGGTAGCAAGCATAGACATAATCATATCAACCTTCTCACTCAAAGAGGAAATTTCCTCAACAGAATTTACCTTCTTACCACTTGGAGCTCTTTCGGTATGCCATTGTGAATAATTTGTCATCATCTCATCCAAGAGTTTAGTTGCTGCACCTAATGTGGTGGACATAAAGGTGCCTCCCGCGACCGAGTCCAAGAGGTTCCTTGAAGAAAAATTCAAACTTGCATAAAAAGTTTGGATAACCATCCACGTAGTTAATCCATGCGTGGGACAATTTTTAACCATAGATTTCATTCTCTCCCAAGATTAAGAAACATGTTAATTATCAAATTTTCTAAATTTCATAATTTTACTCCTCAATTGTATGATTTTAGCAGGTGGATAATATTTTCCAATAAAAGCATCTTTGCATTTAGTCCAAGAATCAATGCTATTTCTAGGCAAAGACAATAACCATTCTTTTGCTCTCCCTCTCAAAGAGAAAGGGAAAAGCTTCAGTTTTATGATGTCACTTTCTACCTCTTTATACTTTTGCATATCACATAACTCAAAAAAGTTATTTAAATGAGAGGCGGCATCATCAGTACTAGCACCAGAAAATTGCTCTTTCATAACAAGATTTAGCAAGGCAAGCTTAATTTCATGAGATTCTGCTTTAGTAGCGGGTGGAGCAATTGGAGAGCATATGAAATCATTGTTATTAGTGCTACTAAAGTCACACAACTTTGTGTTTTCAGTGGAAGACATAATGATAAGATAAAATAACAAGATAAGAATAAAGACTACACTAATATTTTTGGGTTTTAAAATTTTGCAACAAGAAAATAAACTAAACGAGAAATAAAGAAAGCAAGACAAAAACAAAGTAAAGTGATTGAGAGTATGAGACTCCCCTTGCTGTAGCTCCAAAGTCCCCGGCAACGGCGCCAGAAAACTGCTTGATGATCGGTGATGGTAAAGTTGGGTTGTGCCCCAAGCGAAGGCGTGGATGTAGTAAGTAGCAGTTTTCCCTCGTTAACGAACCGAGGTTTATCGAACCAGTAGGACTTTGAAATCAACAACAAAGTGAATGTTGAAGATCTTTGGCGCTTAATCTTCAACAGACGTGGACCTGCACACACTCAACCAATTACTTTGTCCCCAACGGCGGAAAGGTTGTCAATCTTTCCGGTCTCGCAGAAAACAAAGCGGCTAATTGTATAGTGAAATAGATGAAAATATGAAAGTGGACCAGAGGAGTAATGATGATGAATAAAGGTTTCAATCAATGTAAAAAATATGGACCGGGGGCCATGTGTTCACTAGTGGAGTTTCTCAAGTAAATAAAACACTCATATGATGGGTAAACAAATTACAGCTAGGCAATTGACAAGATTATAACACAAATCTAGCTATGAGATAGAGAACATGATAATATTTATGTAGGAATCACGACAATGAACAAAGACCGTTCAGTCCAACTGCATCTTTGTCTAAAAAGTCCACCGTGGGATCGCTATCCAGCCTGTCACCCAACGGTATTAAGTTGCAAGCAACAGACATTTGCATTAAGTAAAGCGCATGAAGTAAGCAATACTAATATCAAAAGAGACATTAACACCGCTGTTTTACCCTTAGTAGAAACAGCACACCCTCGGCCTTAGACGTTTCTGTCACTCGTGCCCAGGAACAAAAGGGGGTATGAACCCACTATCTGGCATAAATACTCCCTCTTGGAGATACACACAATCACTTGGCCAAAATAACTACGCACATCGGAGAGCATGCAAGAACATAAATCAACATATAAGAATCATGCACAATCTGATCATAACTTCATAATCCATTAGATCCCGGCAAACACATCACATAGCATTACAATAATCTATCTTGATCATGTTAGGCAGCTCACAAGACCATAATACATGAAGCATAAGGGAGAGAGACTACCATCTAGCTACTGCCATGGACCTGTAGTCCAATGTGGGACTACTCACAAATCATCCCAGGGGAAGGCATGGCGATGAAGAGCCCTCCGGGATCGATCTCCACTCCGACAGGGTGCCAGGATCAGCTTCAGAATCGCCCCCTAACTAGGGTTTATGGTGGTGGCTCCTCGGGGTGACTTCTCTGGAAAATAATGGCCGCCTCCATGTTTTTGGGATTAATCTGATTTTATAGGCGTCGGAGGGGGCCGAGGGGACCCACTAGGAGCAGGGGCGGGTCCCACCCGCCGCCCTAGGGCAGGCCGCGGTTGGGGGTCGTCCCTACCCTGTGGGTGGCCCCCAGGGCTGCCCTCTGGACTGAAACTCCGTCTTGGCGAATAAAATATCCTCATAAATTTTCAGCGCATTCCGAGAATATTTCCTGTGGTAAGTTTCTGAAACGAAAAGACAGCAAAAACAGGAAACTGGCACTGGGCATCTTGTCAATAGGTTAGTCCGACAAAATGCATAAAAATGATGTAATATGATAGTAGAAACATGTGAGAACATCACAAAACTAGCATGGCTCAATCAAAAATTATAGATACGTTTGACACGTATCAGCATGTCCCTCACCCATAGACGCACTAACTTCCGGTGGGAGGATATTATTGTCTACGGCCCCGCTGACCATAGTAGGTCCACAGCATTCCTTATGGAGCTGAAATCGAAGGTGGAACGTTGTTCCTCTCCGGTTGTGGTAGCTGGGGACTTTAACTTGATCCGCTCCCCGGATGACAAGAGCTCGGCTAATGTGCACGTGCCCAGGATGAGGATGTTTAATTACTGCATTGCTGACCTTGCCCTTAGGGAGATCACGCGTGTGGGGGCGAGATACACCTGGTCGAACAACCGGGTGGACCCAGTCCGGAGTGTGCTGGACCGGGTACTTGTATCCGTAGAGTGGGAGGTTGAATACCCACTTTGTTCCCTCCGTGCGATTACTAGGATTGGCTCGGATCACTCACCCCTGCTTTTATCTACCGGGGGTGGCCCACCACCGAGGTTGAAACGGTTCCACTTTGAGAATTTCATGCTTGGTCAGCTAGGTTTCATGGAGGCGGTTCGATTAAAGTGGGCAGCATCAGCATCCACCCCGCCCCGTGTTTTCAACGCGGTTGATGTGTGGCACCACTGCGCTCAGATGGCCTGCCACTTCATGCGAATAATCTGGGGGTGGCGATTCGCCTACGTAAGGCGGAGCTTCTCGGACAGATTCAGACGCTGGACCACGCGTCGGACTCTGTTGGTCCCACCACGCTTCAGCGGTATGACTTAGAAAATTCCCTGATGGGGATCTATAAGATCGAGGAAGCCTTCTGGTGACAGCGGAGTCGCCAGAATTGGACCCTGAAGGGGAGGCGAACACGGCCTACTTTCACGCCATTGCTAACGGGCGTCGCCAAAAATGCTTCATTCCTTGCCTTTCGGCAAATGACCATCTCTTGGAGGATGCCAGAGATATCTCGGACCACGACTATTCCTTCCATAGGGAACTCTTCACGGCAGGGCCCCGTACGGGAATCTCCCTAGCAGCACACTTATGGCTAGCAGGGGACAGAGTCTCTGACAATGAGAATGCGGAGCTCACACTCCCCTTTTCGTTGGAAGAGGTGACTATGGTGGTTATGGGAATGAAGACTAACTCAGCTCCAGGGCCGGATGGCCTTCCGGTTATTTTCTTCCAGAAGTTCTGGGAGGATATTAGGTTGGTTGTCATGCCTATGTTCCAGGAGTTCTACACTGAAACATTGGTTATGTCCCGCCTTAACTTTGGCATGATTACCCTGATCCCCAAGGTTGTGGGGGCCACGGACATCTGCCAATTAATGGCATCAAACGGATATTTGCGAAGGTGTGCGCCTCAAGATTGGCTCCAATTTTGCAGCGCTTGACTCACCCCTTTCCATTTGCCTTCCTTAAAGGCCGACTGATCCGCAATGGCATTCTAGCACTTCATGAGATTGTGCATGAGGTTAAGGCGAGACCTCAGAAGGTTGTCTACCTGAAACTAAAATTCTAGAAGGCCTATGACCGTCTCGACTGGGCCTTCCTTCGCCTGGCCCTTGAACGGCGAGGGGTGGACGACAGGATGATTGGGTAGATCATGCAATTTGTCATGTCCGGTAACACCTCCATCAACATAAATGGGGAAGTGGGTCCCCATTTTAGACCCTCTTGCGGGGTGAGGCAGGGGGATCCTATCTCCCTTCAACGCCGCAGTTGACACCCTGGTAGAAATCTTAGAGCATGCTAAGAGATCTGGCCACCTGTCGGGTGTGGTGTCCCACCTCATCCCAGGTGGCGGGGTGACCCATCTCCATTATACGGATGATACCATGATCATGGTGGAAAGGTCGGAGCCTGTCATTGTTAATCTCAAGTTCCTTCTCCTCTGCTTTGAGGCCATGTCAGGCCTCAAGATCAACTTTGAAAAAAGTGAGGTCGTGATCATGGGCTATTCCGCCGAGGAGCAACAGCGGATCGCAGACAACCTTAACTGTAGGTTGTGCTCTTTTCCAGTTACATACTTTGGGATGCCGATTAGAAACTCGCGGATCCTTATTAAGGATCTTCATCTGCTAGTTGAGCGGGTCAAGTCTAAGGCGAAGCCATGGCAAGGGCAGTTTACCTCCAAGAGGAGTAAGACCGTCCTCATTGACTCCCGGAAGGGGTGCATGGAAACTTTGAGAAGGAGTTGTCTCGCTTCTTCTGGCAGGCGTCCGATGGCCGTCAGAAATATCATATGGTAAAGTGGGCAAACATCAGCACTCCAAATGAGTTGGGAGGCATAGATATCATCTCCTCCCGCCGCATGAACCCCGCCCTGAGGCTGAAATGGGTCTAGCGGATCATAGAAGTGAGGGTGGCCTGTGGCTACAACTAATCAAGGCTAAGTATTTACAAGGTCGGCCCCTCACGACGTGTGATCGAAAGGAGGGATCCCAGTTTTGGAGATCCCACCAAGCCATCAAGGATGAGATCCGTACGGGAATCATCAGCTCCATAGGCGATGCAGCAGATACCCTTTTCTGGCTAGATCCATGGCTTGATAGACGACTGTTACGCACAAAGTTCCCCGCACTCTTTGCTATATGCTCCGACCCGATGATCCTGGTGGCAGATGCTATCGAGACTATGGGAACCAGGGTCCCCTGTCCCAGCTGTCAGCGGCCCGAACGCTTCACGCCGTCATGAAGATCCAGCACGCACCTCGTGAGGGACCTCACTCCCTCGCAGATCAAGACCGAAGGACCACGCCAAGCTCGCCTCGGAAGGCATCCGGACGAAGGCCCCTCCGCATATGCCCCGCGGAGGGAAGGGATGACGCCAAAAGTGTGCAGCAGGGCCGTGCCAGGGCGGTCTGCCCATTTTGGTGATTAAAGGCTGGGACGATGCGAGACCATACGAAGAACGAGAGGACCCTTCCCTCTTTGGTGCTTAAAGCTCCCGTTGAGGGACCAGCTCTGGAGGACGACGTTAGCGAGCCACGCACCCTCCTTTGTCTTCTTTTGGCCAATTGTGGTTGCCCTTCCCATCGAGAGGAAGAGGCCCGGGTCACTATAAAAGTCCGTTCACTACCTCCGTTGGGGAGGAGGTCGGACCGTCGAAAGGTTCGCGGTTCAGAACTCCAACAATCAACACCCGTGATATAACCAGACAAGCAGGAGTAGGGTTTTACGCGTCAACGGTGGCCTGAACCTAGGTAAACCTTGTGTGTGTTCTTTGTTCGCTCGCTCCGGCCCTCGCAGAGATTTCGTTGGTAGACTAGCCTTCAACCTCGTGGAAGAACATAGGTCCATCGTAACCCACAAATCTGACATTTGGCACGCCAGTTAAGGGTTGAGGCTTGCTCTTCCTCGACAGATCTCCTCGCCACGGCCGGCGGGCTCGCGCCCGCGGACGGGCGCACCTCACATCACCTCCACAGGCGGAGCACGGTCGCGGCACCGCCGCCACCGAGCCCGCGTCTCCAGCCTCTCCGGCGGCGCAGCCTGCGCCACCTCCATCGCCTCCTCCTCGCCGTCCACGAACTCCCCGCGGCGACAGGAGTTACCTCACCATCACGCCATCTCCACTGGTCTAGCCACCGCACACCCAAGCCCGTCATGACACCCGCGGCGGCCCAGATCCCGGCAGGGACCCTCTCGTGTTGGCCCGGGGCTCTGCACTAAGGACGCTCCTCAAGCAGACTCTTGTGAGGAGAGGCCTGGCGCGTACCACGTGCTCGTTGGCCCGGGGGCTCGGGGGCTACTCCCGCTGCCGCACACGCGGCTCGGGGGCTCGAGGCCGCCATCGTCATCAACAACAGATCGAAGCATCAAGCCAAGCAAGAAAACAATTTTATAAAGCTCGAGGCAAAGTGTCCTTTCATCAAGTTGAATCACATTGCAACACGCCTTCGGCGCTAGTTTACAACAAGGAAAAATACAAGGGCGACGCTATGTGACCCTGAGCTACGACAAGGACATCTGCCACCACGAAGACGGCAGCCCCTCCGGAAGGCCCACGCATACCGCGACTCTCGTAGCTCAGGTTGCTTCCCGGTCCTCGTGCTCAACGAGTGACGACCTTCGAGGCATCCATGGACGCTTCCCGCCGACGGAGCGCTGCTATCAGGATGGCGGCGATGGACGTCTCGCCAAAGAACACCTTCACCAGCTCCGGGGAGAAGGGGCCAACACCGAGGAGCCGCCCCAAGGGGAGACCTCCAAAATGTCGATCTGTCCGGCAGGACCCTCCGGCAGCATCAAGGCAACCTTCATAGAAGCGCTCCGGCCAAAGGTGGGCGAAGAAACGTCGGAACACGGCCTGTGTGCCGACGATCCCCCCCCCCCCCACGGCGACCATTGGAGCCGCGGCGTTGCCCACACCTCAGTCGAGCCAAGGAGACGGGAGCGCGCTTCCCTCGTCTGCAGTGCCCCTCCAGCCAGACCGGAGGGGCCGGCGCCGCCGACCTTGTCGACAACTATGGAAGACGAGGCAGCGACGCCCTGCTTTGGGCTGTGGGCAGCTCCGGTTGCCTAGCAGTCCGCCGAGGAACCCTTGAGGCCGCCGCCTTCATCAGCAATGGTGGCCTCGCCACCGCCGCCACGCCCGTCACTCTGCATGGTCGCTGCCATGGGCTGCGTCTTTCTACAATAACAAACTACCGAGATGAAGATGCAAGATTCGAGGGAAAGGAGAGGCGCTCTGGTGTCTCCCTCCGCCCCCATCACCCCCTTTTATACTGCCAGAGCGGTAGGAGGGGAGTTAATGGAGAAGAAACGCCGGCGCCTGCTCGTCTCCCAACCACCGGCGCCATAAGTACGGTGGGGCCGCCCGCCACCCAGGATTCACCTGCACCCGTGGCACGCCTCGTCATATCCCGTCGTCGCGGCCTCTTCACCGACATGACATGCAAGGGAGTAAATGCTGGCCGCCAGGATTCCCGCTGACAAAGCGGAAGCCGAGCGGACGACATGCCAGGCCTTGCACGTCTTTCTAGGCGACTCTGCTTCACAAAGTTTTTTGCTAATGCTCCACCGCTGGCTTCACGTCCTCTACAGTTTTTCCTGCGTTCCACGCGAGCGGGGGCTAGGACATGCTGCCTATGCCGGGCCTAACCCACAAGCATAAGCCCAAGTATGACAATGAGCTCTACCTCGCGAGCCAGTCCTCGTGCACGGCACCTCCCCGTGAAACTTGGCACTTGTCTCTCCTTGCACAGCACCCAGGCTCAAACTAACGAGTCGTGCGTGCACAACCGGTGTGCAAAGTTTTTTGCCCTATACCTCGTCGCAATGCAGGATCACCAGGAAAAGCCAAGCTTCCGGGCTAACGCCTCACGAGGCCCCACGTGGACAGGCCTCCCGAAGGAGCAATGGAAAAGCCCGCCGCGCGGCCTTGGGAAGCCCTCAGCCGCAGAAAAACAGCAAAGTCAAAACGACTTCTCGTTACCTCGCTACCCACCATTCTCTGTTTAGATTCTGGAACACCGCGGGGACCTTTTATTGAAAATCCCATGAACCACATTTGCGCGTCAAAGGGGAGCAACCGAGTATCACACTCGGGGATCTTACTAACCTATTGTCACACCACCCGCCATCTTTCGTGTGGGCCACGACCGGTGACTGGTATCTGTGGACTACGGATTGGGACCTAAGACGCAGAACGATCGCACGGCATATGGAGAAAGAAGGAAAAGGCCCTCGCGGGGAACTGGAAGATCACAAAATATCGCAATAAGCAAGCATGCGCATATACTTGAAAGCGACAAAGTATTTCATTACAACGAAATGATCATGCAGATACAAGAGGATGGCCTCACAGGCCTACTCCTCCACAGCATCGCGAGCCTCGTTCTCTACGTCCCCTCCCGAGGGTCCGGCGCCCCCGTCAGCGCCAGGACCGCGCTGGAAACGGTCGCAGAGGACGCCCACAAGCTCGTCCACCTCCTACTTCAAGGCCTTCATGCACTCCTTGTTGTCGGCCTGTGCCGGCTCCAGGACCGCGTTGAAGCAAAGTCCCGCCTGGTTGAGCGTACCAGAGTTGCGGAGCAGGCAGAGGTTGGTGAAGATCAGCTTGCCTGCCTGGGTGAGCAGGTCACGGCACTCACTCTCCATGACCGCGTACACCTCGCCGACCACCTTCTCCAAGTGCTCCACCAGGCTGAGGTAGAAGAAGACGTGGCTCGTGGCCGCCTCGGGCTGGAACGCGCCGTGGAGACCATGGTTCTCCCCGCTAAGGCGCGAGTAAACCTGCTGGGCATGCTTGATGAGCTCCAGCATCATAGCCCGCCGCTCCCTGCCTAGTGTGGCGGAGGTCTCCCTCTCCAGGTTGAGCTCCTCCACCTGCTTTAGGAGGGTCTCGATCTGCTGAAGCGTGTCGTCACGCTCCTTATGCACCTGCTCCAGCTCCGCCAGCACAAGGTTGCGCTCCTCCCGCAGGGCGCCGGCCTCCTCGCGGGCGGAGTTGCGCTCCCCGCGAAGCCGCTAGGCCTCCTGCTTCACGAGGTCCAGCACCTTCTTCAGCCCGCTGACCTTGTCCACATGGCGCGCCTCCTGCACCCGGATCTTCGGATTGTAGGTGTCGCACTCCTGGGCGTGGCTGTCCTTGGCCTTCTGGGCGAACTCCTCATCCATGGCGTCTCATTTCTTGATGAGGCGTGCGTGCGCGTCAGCATGGAGGTTACTCTCCCTCCGGTCAAGAGCCTCCTGACGGGAGACCAGGACTTCCTCGAGTTTCTCCAGACGAGCCCTCTCCGTCTGCTGCTCCGTAGCGGTGCGTGTAAGCTCGCGCTCACGCAGCGCGAGCTCCCTCTCTGCGTCCGCAGCGGCCTGGAGGTGCGCCTCCGCCTATACCTCCTTTGCCGCCACGGCCAGCAGGGCGGCCTCCGTCGCCGCGTGCTGCCACCCCTCCTCGCCTGCCGTGCGCGCCTCCTGGACCTTCTGCCACGACGCCGCAAGGCGCCGACACTCTGCCTCATGCGCAGCACGCTCCGCTGCGAGGCGCCGGCGCTCGGCCTCAATCTCGACAAGCCGCGCTGCAAGACTCCCACCGAGCCTGTCGATGGCGTGGTGGGCGCACGCCAACAAGCTACTGTTCGGATGGCTTGCTGCCAGTGCGCTCCCAGAAACTACGATGTCCCAGCCCGTCACCACGGGCTGGTCGGGAAGCTCCCCTGTTGCTGGGAGCTCCCCCCGGACCAGGGGCAAGCTGTCCGCTCCTGCGACGCCTCCTTCAGGCGCTGTCCCTGGCGGGCTTTCCTGAGGTGCTTCCTCAGAAGGGATGATGACCTGGGCCTCAGCAGACAGCCTTAGGTCTGTCCCCTCCTCAGCCGCGCCGGCCGTGCTCGCGACGGGGGTCTCCTCCGTGGCAGTGTCCGCTGCCGCCGCCGCCACAGTTGTGGCTCCCGCCAACTCCGTCGCCGCGCCCCCGTCCGCGGCCGCTCGGGCCTCCGACACCGGTCTCCTAGCAGTGGACGGCACGGTAGCCCTACAAGCGACTTTGGGCGTCAAGACAATGATCGACGTGAAGAAAATAAAGGAAAGTCGCGGGTTTCTTTGCGCGGAGCTTACGGGCTGACGAACAACCACGGCCTCTTCATCGCCCCGATCCATGGGGTTGTACCACCTGGCGGAGGACCCCGCCTCCACCGCCTCCTCCGAGCGGTTCCTTCGCAAGGACGTCTCCTCGCCGTCGTCGCCACCGTCGGCCCCTATGTGTACCTCGTCAGAGTACACGGCGCACCTCCTCAACCGCACCTCCAGAGGCATCGTCTCCTCCTCGGCGTCGGAATCCTCGAGCGGGCCGTAGGCGACAAGCGGCCCCGGGAAAGGTCCCCCCATCGTCGTCACCATCAAGAACGACCGCCTCGCGGGCGACCCCCACTTGGGACATCTCGTCCTCGGCACCGTCGTCCTCAGCTGTAGCATCCGCCTCGCCTCCTCCTGAGGCAGCACGACGCCCACCAGGCCTCGCGCATTGAAGGTCGGCATCTCTTGCCAGATCTGGTCCCGCAAGCCCTGCTTCCTCTTGTACAGCGGGCGGACTTCCCTGGCGGGCTTCCCAATGCCCTCGCTTCGAAGAGCATGCGAGTAGCGACATCGACCGCCGCGGAATTAAGCCTGCAGTTCGACAGCCGGATGTCGTCCGGGGAGCTGGTCAACGTCCATATCGGCCTCGAGTGCTCCTGCAGCGGTGCCACGCGCTGTCGCAGGAACTCCGCTGCCACCATCTGCCCCGTGAGGCCCTTCTGCTTCAGGAGGGCGACTTGCTCCATGAGGGGCCGCGTCACAAGGCCCCTCCGCATATGCCCCGCGAAGGGAAGGGATGACACCAAAAATGTGCAGCAGGGCCGTGCCAGGGCGATCTGCCCATTTTGGTGATTAAAGACTGGGACGATGCGAGAGCAGACGAAGGACGAGAGGACCCTTCCCTCTTTGGTGCATAAAGCTCATGTTGAGGGACCCGCTCTGGAGGACGACGTCAACGAGCCACGCACCCTCCTTTGTCTTCTTTTGGCCAATTGTGGTTGCCCTTCCCGCCGAGAGGAAGAGGCCCGGGTCACTATAAAAGTCCGTTCACTGCCTCCGTTGGGGAGGAGGTTGGACCATCGGAAGGTTCGCAGTTCGGAATTCCAACAATCAACACCCGTGATATAACCTGACAAGCAGGAGTAGGGTTTTACACCTCAACGGTGGCCTGAACCTGGGTAAACCTTGTGTGTGTTCTTGCTTCGCTCGCTTTGGCCCTCGCAGAGATTTCGTTGGTAGACTAGCCTTCAACCTCGTGGAAGAATATAGGTACATCGGAAACCACAAATCCGACAGATGCCGCCACCCTTGGGACTTGGGACATCCAGTTTCGTCGTAACTTCGGTCCTTTGGAGGAGGAGCAGTGGGAGGAGCTGTGGGACAGCCTCCCACTTTCGCTCTCGGATACCCCGGACCAGGTGGCCTGGGCTATCTCCCCATCAGGATCATTTTCTGTACGCACTGCCGATAGGGCCCTGTTTAGTGGGCCTAACTTGTCTTGGACCCCTCCGCTATGGAAGGCTCCCCTTCCCTTGAGGATTATGATCTTCACTTGGCAGCTCCTCCGCGATCGACTTCCCTCTGGCGCGGAGGTGGCCTTGCGCCATGGGCCAGGTGATGGCCTTTGCCCCCTGTGTGCGGTCCCCGAGACGGGGACCCACATTGTCTTTAAATGTCCCGCCACTCGCTTCTTATGGAGCTTTGTGCACGAGGCCCTGGGGCCGGAGTGGTTGGCCCCGGACCTCGGAGAGTTCCTCGAAGCGCAGGAGAACCATACTGGTAAGGGGAGTCACCTCTTCTGGTTAGTGTTCGCCGTGATGACCTGGACTCTATGGACTATACGCAATAAAATGGTTATCGAGCGTGTCTTCCTTAGGCGTGCCTCTGACTCTGTTTTCAAATTCTTGGCTTTTATGCATCAGTGGCACCCGTTGTATAGACAGCGGGACTTGGAGCGGCTGGACGGAACACTTCATCGTCTATTGGTGGCGGCGCACCACCTACCTTAGTCGTCTAGTCGCCGAGCCTTATCCCTTGTGGAGCTATCTCGCCTTGTTTTTTCTAGCTTTTTTTGGGCATGTCTGTGTTGTTGCCCCAGCTGAGTGTAACAGCCCCATCTTGGTAATGAAAAATACTAAGAATTTTTCCACTTTTTGCGTCCTTGTTTGTATCATGGAATGCATATGGAACTTGCTATTTCTAAACTACCAACATATGCAAGCAACTAAAATGGGGAGGCAAACTTCCCAAGCAATCCAAAGCAAATACCATTGCTCAACATGTCAACAAACTAAATGAACTTCCAAATTGTTTAGGAAGTTCCAAATTGCTTTTATCCCAAATTCTCAATTTCCAAATTTGTCACTTAAGAAATGGACATGAGAGTTCAAATTGGTTTAATTCAATTCCTATTTTTGAAACCAAGTTAAACTTTCCAAAAATCCAAACTAAAATCATGGGGAGCTTCAATATTATTGTGAGGGCCTCCATGAATATTTTCATTATTTTTGGAAATGTTTAAACACTCCAAATAAATGAATTTTCGAAAATATCAAAAATGCCTTCAATTAAACCCTGTGAACAAAGGTTGGCCAAAACATTTTATTTTGTCTCACCAATTTTTGTGGAGCACCTAAAGATTAATTGGAGCCCACATGAATTTTTGTGTATTTTATAAAATTGTTTAAATGCCCTTTTAAAATCAGGAAAGGTGCCTCTGGACCTATTCGTAAATATTTTCAAATTTTCCAGGGGGTTCCCTGGAATTTCTTTTCTTCCTCCACTGTGCCGTCGGCACTGGCGCCATGCCTGGCGTCCATGCCGCCCCGCCCCTGTGCCGCACCATGGCGTGGCCCCTGGTGGACTAGAGCCCTCCCCCCCGACGCTGGTCACCTGCTGCCCTCACCCACTCCTCCTGTTCCTTCCCCATTTTTCCGGATCGAGGTGAATCCTAGCTTCCCCGCTCGGACCACCGCGGAGACGTCGCCGTCGTCGTCAAATCGCCGCCACTTGGAGCCTCCCCGGAGCGAGCCGACAGCACCAGCTGCTCCGCCGCGTCCTCCTCTCTCTCCCGGTGCAATCAATCGAGCCGGGGACGCACGCGTTGACGCCGGCATCCGCGACATCGTCCACCACCTGCCGCCACTCGCCGGCCCCGATTCCGGCAACCTCGTCCTTTCCTCGCCGTCGCCGACCCCGGCCTCGTTCTTAAGGTGAGGCCTGCATCCTCTTTAGTTTTCCCGCATCCTCTATCCCCCTCCCCGCCGCCGTTCGCCATCCGTCGGCCGCCGGCGTCCCAGTCACCGTGAGCTCGGCCTGGACCCCGGCCTGACCGGCCACGAGGCCGGCCGGCTCGGGCCGGTGCCCGGCCTGGACCGCGGCCTGGGCTCAGCTTGGGCCGGCACGAGGCCGGCCGCTTCGGCCACACCCCCGGCCTCTCTCCCTAGCCTGGGCCGGCCGAAAGGCCGACCGCCTCGGGTGGTAGCCCGGCCTTGAGCCCGGCCTGGCCGGTTTGGGGGCCGGCATGTCTGCAGTTTTGTTTTCCTTTTTGGAAATGAAAATAAATTTAAAACAATTCTTAACTAATTGAAAAATGCTCCAATTTTGGCAAATCAAATACCATTGTGTTTAGAAAAACATCACCTATCATTTGGTAACATTGCCATGCCCTTTTGAGGAAATAATTTCTCCTTTATTTAAGAATTCCTAAAATGGCATAAATAATACCTAATTTGGGAAAATCATAATTCGGTAAATATTTTACCAAAAATTATTAATAAAATATCAAAATTATCAGTGCTTCAAATGCTATCAAATCATGGTAATATCAACTTATGATCACAAATAGTTATTTGATGTTACTCATAAATTGATTAAAGGAATTAAATTCAAATAATTACTTAGTTCACTATTTAATCATCGGTACTCGGAAAATCACAATTGAGGTACCAAAATGTTCGGAAGAACGATATCAATCTAATCATGTCATGTTCATGCATATTTGAGCCACTTCACTATTAATGTAATAATTGATACAAAGTGTAGTCATTAAGTTAAATATGGGGTTGTTTCCAAATAATTGCACTAATTATTTGGAACTCCATTTAAATTTGTATTTAAATCATATGATGGTATCTTTGCATCAATTGGACATGTCATCATGTGATTCAGCATTGCACCTTGTGTTCGTGTGATTTATTTGCTCTTTTGTATTATTTTGGGTATCGATAGATTCCGGAGTTGAGGTCACCCCGACCTATCACGACGAGCAGTACTACATGCCCCGGCAGCAAGGCAAGAGATAACCTAACCTTCTTGGCATCTAGCATCCTATGATTTTATCAAATTATTTTATCCACCATAATATTGCATGCGATTCAAATGTCATTTCTGATCAAGACATAGAGTATCCTATGAATGCATGTTTTTCCCCGAGCCAATCACATGTATCCCTACCTATGAACCTTAGTGCTGATGTGTTGGCCTGAGACAAGAATTTAATTGTTCTAATTAGATGCTTAGCTATGCTTAGCCATGCTTAGTTAAATGCTACTTATGTCCGCTATTTAAATTCCATATTGTAATTAGCTATGCTTAGACATGGAGGTTGTTGTTGTTACTTAATTAAATTGCTTAATAGGCTTGGGTGAGTTGCCATCGGGGATGGTGTTTTGCCTCACTCTTGCCCGTAGGTGCGAGTTCTTGTCTCTAGAACCAAGATCGAGCGTGCTGCCGAAGGTGGGGACATATGGAATCCCCTGTGACCGAATAATTTGTGAGGGGCTTGTCAAGGGTCCTCTAGTTTGCTATTTCCATTTGCGCGTGAGTTGTGTGGGTGGAAAACAAACGAGGAGGACTGTGGTGTTTAGGATGTGGCCGCGGGGCAGGGCGTTGGAGGCGCTGAACCTGTCCTTCCGCACACTGATGGTCCTTGAGTAAGCCTCATGCATTGTAAAGGTCTAACCGCGCCCACTCGCCGGCCTTCCCCGGAAGAGGGCCAATTAGGTGAGCCGGATGGTACCGATGGGTAAAATAGTACACCCCTGCAGGGTTTAATCTTTTCGAAAAGCCGTGTCCGCGGTTATGGACGACTTGGGAACGGATATACGAGACCATAGAGAATCTTAACCTAATTAAAAGTTGGCAGCTAAAGGTTGCATTACAACGTGTGACCAAAGGTTCATTTCCTCGAGGGGGGTTCGAGGGAGTGCCTTTGTGTGAGATGAGTGGTTCTGGCTACAAGTAGGTTCAATGAGAACCGAATATGAAATGTTACTCTCTTACCCCTTTTATGAAAAATATTCTGAGTAGACGGTGCCATGTGTCACTTATGTCTTGTTTATGAAAATTAGCTTTATGCAAAATGACTACATATATAGCTTTAGAGCCTCCGTCAATCATTGGGCCTATATCGCCCTACTAAACTTGCGAGTACGTCGTACTCGGTCTCTCTTTGCAGCCTTTATATTTGTATTTCAGAGGAGGACGACACCGAGCATCTAGGTGGGTTCTTCGTGGAGGTCGACTAGTAGTCCGGGGTTCCCAGGTGGCAGTTTGGGACCGTGGAACAAGCTGGCTGGGATCTTTTATTTGTAGGCCTCTTAGGCCATATATTTGCATCTTGTTGTTAGACAACACTACCCGCTTCCGCTTGATGTATTGTTGGATCTGTGATCCTTTTGTGTGTAATATTTGTATCTTCTCTTATATGAGTTGCTATATGCTTTTGTGTCGTAGAGTCTGCAATGTGCCAGTTGTTCCACAAGTCTCGGTCTATTTACTATACGTGATAGCGATGTCTGAGCTTATGGCATGATTGAGGTGTTGTGTGCTGATGATCCATTCCGAGCACATCTGCCAATGAGTTTTGGCCTGGGATTGGTAAACCCAGTAACCCTCGATTGTGTAGCATGACCTGTTGCACAACGCTTCACTGTATAGTTCTCGGGTCGGGGCGCTACACTAAGCCACTTCTTTTCGTTCGTTTCTGGCTTTGTATGGTTTAACGATGTATGACGATGGTTGCTTTATTTATAAATGGGGCGAAAGCCTGTTTCGAGGAAGAAATGGGAGGAAAATTGCTGAAAGGAGATACCAAGAAGAGGGCTCCGAGAAGAGCTTCACCAGTGTGTGAGTATGATCCCCACCGAAGGTTGAAGACCTCTAGCAATAAATTACTCCCTCCGATCCATAATAAGTGTTGAAGATTTAGTACTAAGTTAGTATAACTTTTGTACTAAGTTCTCGACACTTATTATGGATCGGAGGGAGTACAAGAGATGAAAAGAGGTGTGAGGGGTGCCACACACAAGGTCCATGAGTCCACTGGGATAGGGGGATTACCGTGATAGGACGGGCGAGGTGTGCGGTTTTACTCTTACTGAGGAGTGAGGAGTATGAGGAGAATGTCTTGTGAAGAGAACCAGTTTTGGAGTGAGGCCTTTTGGAGCTCGAGCTCCATGTTGCTCGGTATTTTTTATTCCAAACTTATATTTTTCAGTTTTCAAAAATTCTGATTTTTTCAGATGTAGATAATTATGCGATTTACGAGTGTGTGAAATTAGACATTCGTCGTATATTAGACTGGGTAAAAATGACAAATTAGTAGATCTGAATTATGAACAGTACACCGTTTTAAAAAGTTGAAAATTGCCATATTTATCTATTTTGTAAAATCGTTTTCTTGTATCACCTGGAATAGTACGAATTTAGATTGAAAATTTGCACATTCGTAGATCTCCACATTATCTACATGTATGATTTATGTTTCGCATTTTTTAAAACTAAAAAAATCACTTTTTGATTTTCCCTTAGATCTCTTAGCACTTTCTAACCGGTTTTGGCCTCATCAAGTGCTACTTTAGGGCATCTTTGCCTCCTCAAGATTTTACAAACATAGAAATAACAAAAACAAGTGAACGAGATGTCAACGCATGTTGGGAAATTCGTTTTAGCACATAGGAGCATATGCTCCTGCCACCCAAAAAAACATTTTAGAACATTAAAAAAATTTAGACAAAGTGCTAACTCCCAAGAATTTGTTGATATTCTAGGTGCATACGCCAAGTTTCACACAAAAAACGAATAAGTTGATAAAACACATCCAATATTTTTAAATAAAAACTTTGCATACGACTTTCTTTCCTATACGTGTGCTGAGAAGGTAAACAAAGTGTGGTGATATTTTCCCATACCTAGTGAGGAACTTAGAAATCATGATTATCTGCTTATGTCGAAAAAATATTTTGATAGAAAAAGATACAAATATAATCAAGAAAAGTTGGCAGTTCCACTGAAGTGAGCATCCCATAACTCCATACAAGGGTTTATTATTAGTTGGTTCATGTTGTATATTTTGTTCGAGCAACTCTAGGAGCTCTTAAAAAAATCCAACAAAACATCCGCTATTGATAATTAGACCACTCTAGCGGAGAGAGCTCCCGGAAAAGACCCCCAAGCTCATGAAATTTGGGGACAAAGTGCTCACTCCCAAGAATTTGTCAATCCACGAAATTCTTGGTGGGTGAAACTTCCGCCTCCCCGACCACTCTTATGTTGTCACCGGCAATATTTTGTCTGCTCTACTGACACTGCCTGCGCACCATCGTCTTCCCCAACAGGATTGCGAGCACTCTGACAGCCTCTCTCACCCTCCATCATCCTCACTTGCAAACGCATACTCTCCCTCTGGCATGAGTTGCGGTTGATGTCGGTTCACCTCACCGTTGGGTCCTCCCCCCCGTCGTGTCCGTCACCATATTTTTTTATAGAGAGTGGCACATGAAGGAAGGGAGGAGTAGAAGGGGGCAGGTAGGGAGGGCAAGCTCCTACCCTAGGGGAAATGAAAAAAATTATGACCAATAACATGTAGGCTCCGTATCACAATTTTTTGTCAGTGGCCAGACCCCACTCGACAGCGAGCCAGAAGCTGGAGAAGATACGGAGCACCAGGCCACCAACCAGGAACGGCCACGAAGGCGCAGGCGTGCTCCGTCTGTGTTGGGGTTATGCTGAACAGGTATCCTCGTAGAGGAGACTAAAAGCCATCATACCAGGGTGGCCCATAGAGGTGGTAAGCCGAATCCGGCTTAACCGGGCGGCCCAGTATGATGAAGCGCAGGAGGCCCATCCGGCTAAGAGAAGGTTCCAGAAGCCGGTCTGCATTGCGGATGACTTAGCCCACAAGGCAGGGCCCATGCCGGATTAGAGTAGAACTCTGTACTTAGTCGGTTAGGTTTCCTCCTGTAAGCCCTAGGTCCGGACGCCTTTATAAGCCGGCCTACGGGACGCCTTAGGGCATGCTCTCGATCCCAATCCACTGTAACTCGGCGATATTGCCTTATAGTGAATTATAGCAGCACGTAGGGTTTCGCCACCGTTGCGAGATCCAAAGCTGGGTAAACCCTTTGTCACCCCATTGCCGGAACACCCCACGTCTCCAAAACCCCTCTCTCTACCTAGCTCGATGGCACCCCTGTCGCGGCTAGATTCGACAATACCATGACAGTTGGCGCCCACCGTGGGGCAGGAGATGTCCGGGGTTTCGATCCGTCCAGGAGCCACAGGCGGAGTCGGCGACACCATCGCGGTCGGCATGGTGAGCTACTTCGACGAGATAGGAGCTGGACACGTCTTCAACGACGGCTTCTGGACGCCGGCAAAGGAGGATCCCGCCGGCTGGTCCACGGTCTCCATCGGCGGTTTCGACATCTTCGCCGGCTTCACCGCCCAGGCCTTGGATGATCTCGGCTTCACCTCGAGCTTGCCCACCACCCACCCAAGCAACCTCGACGAGGAATCGGATCTGGACTCTGACGAGATCGCCGATCTGGATTTGGCTTTCGACGCTGACGACGAAGATTCTGAAGACGACGCAAGTTCCAACATGGCGGCGCCGGACTTCCACTTCGTCGGCATCTTAGGAGAATCCGGCTCTCACGAGTCGATGACAGAGCCTGAGTCTATGCTCCCTGCTCTGCAGGCCGGGGTTGATTCAGAAGACAGATCAGGGGACACAGCCCATATGTAGCAGGACCTCGAATCTGAAGGAGAATCCGATGATTTTAGTCGGAAAGTTGCATCCTGTTTAGGACGCCCTGCCGAGGTCTTGATGGGTGACGTCTCTGATCCTAAAGACGACCCCAACACCTCGAAAGCCGCCAATGGCGAAGAAAAAACTCCACAAGCCGGAAATCTCATGGTGGATTTTGTGCCACCACTGGCTCCATTGAAGGGGATAGGTAGAGTGCCGGCTGAAGGAGACAACATTGAAGTTACAACCGGTGAGGCAGCAGAGAAGGAGCACGAGGAAAGGATGGCGAGGTACAAGCAATTGCTAATGACACTCCCTCCTAACGCATCGCTGGACGACATTGAGAAGCGCCGCGCCCTACTAGAGGAGCAAGCAGCCCAGATAGTAGAGCGTGAGGTTGAGCTTACAAACAAGGAAACGGAGTTCATCCGAAAGCAGAGAGAAAAAGGGGCTGACGATGTTTTCCGTCCGGCTCGTGACAAGAATCTGCATAAAAGGTTGGATTTCCGCAGCAAGTGGGAAGCCGGCCATGTTGATTCAGTCTGGAGGAAGTACCACCACCGACGTGACCCGGTGACAAACCTGTGTTACTTCAATACCCCAGCCAAAAACATGGAGGCTGCCCAGGAGGTCATGTTCGACAAGTCGTTGGATCGTGACGCTCGGCTCAAGTATTCGGCTTATCTTCTGGAGGTAGCACAACAGCAGCAAAACGAATTGCAAGTTAAGACAGGACGGCTTGTTGATGATTCTCGTCTTTATAAGTCGACTGCCAACAAGCCAATGGCTGCTGCCCCTGCAGACCCAGACGATGACCCGGCCGGCTCAAGTAGCCACAACAAGGGCGGCGACAAAGACCCAAAGGACAAGCACCCCAGGGGTGCGGAATCCCGGACTGGTTCTTCACGCCATCAAGAGGCTGGCCGGGAAAGATATCGGAGCCGGGAACACAAGGAGGACCCTCACAAGGAAAAGGCGGCGCCACCCCGTCAGGAGCGACGACGTGAGGGGGAAAACCAGCCCCGAAGGGAGGATAACAGAGATCATATGCCACCTCCACCGCCGCCTGCACCGCGCAAAGAGGGAGATAACCCTTCCAAGTACATACCCCCTCCACGACGGCAAAGGACTCCAAGCCCTCCGCGTAACGCGAGTCGGGCAAGCCAAAGCCGTCACAGGGAAGAGCCAAGGCAAGAAAAGTCGGTTGGAAAACCGCCATCAGCCAATGATGTTCGAAGCCTAATTGAGGAGAGGAAGTCAGCCAGAGAAGCCCAATACCTCGGCCCCAAGTGCTTTGGCAGAACAATCAGAGAGCAAATTCTACCTCCCACATTGTCGAACGTAACAAAGATGGTTGAGAAGTATAGTGGTACGGCTAATCCTGAGACCTGGCTCTCAGATTACGTCAGTGCCTGTGACATATATCAAGGCAGCGCCGACTCCGCGATGCGATTTTTGCCCCTGAAGTTAACCGGAGACGACACGCATGTGGATTGAAGGTTTGCCAGAAAGGACAGTTCATACCTGGAGTGACATGAAGCGTGTCTTTATTCAGCACTTCCAGGGCACATATAAGCACCCAAAGTCGATTTTTGACTTACAGCGGTGCGTGCAGCAAAAGAACGAGTCTAGCCGTGAGTTCATCTCACAATGGAGTGAAATCAAGAACACTTGCGAAGGCGTCTCAGAAACTCAGGCGATCCATGCTTTCAAGCAATCTCTGAGGAAGGGGACGACTTTTCGCTTCATGATCTACAGCGACGAATCGGAAACTTTGGGGGGCTTACTCGCTTGTGCAAACAAGTATGCCGCTGCTGATGATGACAACAGGGAGGATGCCGAAAACCGCCGACGCGAGTCCGGGAAAAAGAAGATTGAAGACCAAGCCGACCCTTCTCACGAAGTCGCTGCCGCCTTTGGAAAGGGTGGTTCGAGCAATGGCAAGTGGCAGGGCAAGAAGCCGGCAAATAACCAGTCATCCCGGCCTCCAGCGGTGAAGTATGACGATATTAAGCATAACCCCTGTGTTCATCATCTTAGGCCTGATGGGACGAGTTCCCACACAATCCAGCAATGTCACATCAATCGGGACATCGCCAAGGACCCCAAAGCCGGCAAGTCAAGGAACAAGCGTAAGTCCAGGAAGGACGACAAAGAGAAGGAGGACACTACGTCAGAGTCGGATGATGCAGCTTCCAAAGAGAAAGGCAGCAAATTCCCTAAGCATGCCAAAAGTCTCATCGTCAACCTGGCAACAGATTCATCTCGCAAGGAAAAGGCGGCTTGGCGAGAACTCAATGCTACGGTGCCCGCAGTTCCTCAATATCTGGATTGGTCCGACACACCCATCACATGGGATCGCAGCAATCATCCGGACAGAGTTCCTGCAAAGCGCACCTACGCTTTAGTCGTCAGCCCTATAGTCGACAAGTACAAGTTGACAAAGGTGCTCATGGATGGCGGCAGCAGTATCAATATACTTTATGCAGCAACATTGAAGATAATGCGTCTTTCCGAGTCACAACTCACCCACAGCACTGTGAAGTTTCATGGGATTGTGCCGGGACGACAAGCCTCTTCGATGAGGCAAATCACCCTGAAGGTCACCTTTGGTGAAGCCGATAATTTTCGGACTGAGGACGTCTCTTTTGAGGTGGTGCCCTTTAAAAGTGCATATCATGCAATCTTTGGATGTCCGGCTTTCGCCAAGTTTATGGCTCGGCCCTGCTACATCTATAGCAAGCTGAAAATGCCGGGACCCAATGGGATCATCACAGTCAAAGGAGACTTCAAGAAAGCCAAGGAGTGTGAGGCCTCCAATGCCGTCCATGCTGAACAAGAAATCTGCAGGGAAGAATTGGAGGATCTCAAGAAAACAATTGGTCCCGATGAGATGCCGGCAACAGAAAAGCCATCTTCTAAGGTTGATTCAAGCTTCAAGCCAAAGGATGACACCAAGAAAATCAAGCTCTCAAAGGATGATCCGACAAAGGAGGCCATCATCGGTGCCGGTCTCGACGACAAATAGGAAGGCGAGCTCGTCAAGTTTCTCCGTGAGAACCGGGACATATTTGCCTGGTCACCGTCCGACATGCCAGGTGTCACGAGGAAACTTGCCGGGCACTCCCTAAAATTCAACAAGGACGCAAAGCCGGTCAAGCAAGGCCTCCGCCGGCTCGGAACTGAGAAGCAGAAGGCGGTTGGAAAGGAAATCCTAAGGCTCACCGCCGCCAAATTCATCCGTGAAGTTGTCCACACTGATTGGTTGGCAAATCCCGTGCTAGTCCCAAAGAAAAACACCTCTGAGCTATGTATGTGCATTGATTTCACTGGCTTAAACAAAGCCTGTCCTAAAGATCCATTCGCCTTACCGCGTATCGATCAGGTCATTGATTCAACTGCCGGCTCGGAGATGCTATGTTTTCTGGACGCTTATTCAGGTTACCATCAGATTAGGATGAAGGAGTCAGATCAAATCAAGATGTCCTTCACTACGCCATATGGCAATTACTGCTATGTCACAATGCCTTTCGGCTTAAAGAACGCCGGTGCTACTTACCAAAGGTGTATGCAGCGGTGTTTGGACAAGCAGATTGGCCGCAATGTTCACGTCTACGTTGACGACATAGCGGTCATGTCGAAGAAGTGCGGCGATCTTATCGCCGATCTGTCGGAAACCTTTGCAAATCTAAGGGAGTAGCAGATGAAGCTTAATCCGGCAAAATGCGTCTTCGGAGTACCCGCAGGCAAGCTTCTGGGCTTCATTGTTTCCCAAAGAGGAATTGAAGTTAACCCAGAAAAGATAAAGGCGATCCAGAACATCGAAAGGCCGTCTTGTCTAAAAGACATACAACGGCTTACGGGTTCCGCCGCGGCTGTAAGCCGATTCATTAGCCGGCTTGGTGAAAAAGCATTGCCATTATACAAACTCCTACAAAAGTCAGACAGTTTTGTTTGGACAGAGGAAGCAGAGGCAGCTTTGGCTCAGCTGAAGTATACATTGATGCATGCTCCAATCTTAGCAGCTCCGAGGGAAAAAGAGCCGCTTCTCCTCTACTTGTCGGCCACGAATTTTGTGATAGGTGCCGTCATTGTAGTGGAGCGCCCGGAGGAAGGGAAGCAATGGCCGGAGCAGCACCCCATCTATTTCATTAGCGAGGTGTTCTCAGATACAAAGTAACGCTACCCTCACTACCAGAATTTAGCCTATGGTGTATTCTTTGCCGCCAGAAAATTACGGCATTACTTTCAGGATCACACAATCATGGTGGTCAGCAAGGCTCCACTAAGAGAAATCATCAATAATGCTGACGCAACGGGTCGAGTCACCAAATGGGGCATCGAATTAGCAGTTTTCGACATCCAGTACAAGCCGAGGAGACCGCCATCAAGTCTCAGGTTCTAGCCGACTTTGTTGCAGATTGGACAGAGGCGATGGAAAGCACACCTTTGCCGGATTCTCAATACTGGATAATGCACTTCGATGGCTCAAAGATGAAGGAAGGCTCGGGGGCTGGAGTAGTACTAAAATCGCCTAAGGGTGATAAGCTCAGTTCGGTCCTCCGAATCCACTTCAACGCCACCAACAATGTAGCAGAATATGAGGCTCTCCTCCACGGCCTTCACATGGCTAAGGAATTGGGAGTAAAGCGCATCCTCTGCTATGGCGACTCGGATCTGGTTGCACAGCAACTTGATGGATGCTGGGACACAAAAAGTCCCATAATGGTAGAGTACAGGAGAACAGTCGATGAATTCGGCCGATGTTTTGCCGGCTTAGAGGTTCGACATATCTCCCGAGATGACAATGAAGCTGCTGATGCCTTGGCCAGAATAGGCTCCAGGAAAAAGGCAATGCCACCAGACGTATTTCTCCATCACCTTCACAAGCCGTCCATCAAAGGTGGCGAATCAGTTCCGGCTTGGTAACCCCAGATTGGACCACGCCTTACATTGATTTCCTGATTAATAAGAAACTGCCCAAGGACGACGAGGTGTTAAGCCGTCAAATTGAGCGCCGAGCAAATGCGTACACGATTATTGACGGACAACTTTACAAACGGAGCACGTCCGGCATCTTTCAAAGATGCGTCTCTCCAGAAGAAGGACGGCAAATCCTGGAAGAAATCGACTCCGGCGAATGTGGGCATCACGTGGCGGCAAAGGCGTTGGTCGCCAAGGCGTTCCGGCACGGATTCTTCTGGCTAACGGCTAAGGACGATGCTATCAACATCGTCAAGACTTGTGAAGGGTGTCAGCGCTACGCAAAGCAGGTTCAATTGCCGGCTCAGGAGCTGAGAACGATCCCTATTACTTGGCCGTTTGTGGTCTGGGGGCTCGACATGGTGGGACCCTTCAGGACGGCAAGAGGAGGCTTAACTCACCTGCTGGTGGCGGTCGACAAGTTCACGAAGTGGGTGGAGGAAAAGCCCATCAAGAAACTCAACGGAGCTACAGCTACAAAGTTCATCATCGAGATTACAACTCGATTCGGCATACCGCATAGCATTATCACTGACAATGGCACAAACTTTGCCGTCGGTGAGCTATCGAAGTTTTGCAGCCAATCAAAGATCCGACTCGATGTGGCATCGGTGGCACACCCGCAATCCAATGGACATGTAGAGCGCACTAACGGCATTATTCTGCAAGGTATTAAGCCGAGGCTTGAAACTCCTTTGCATCGAGAAGCTGTAGCGCCCCGACCCCGGGATTATACAGTGAGGCTATGTAGTCAGCACAACCATCAAGGTATAATACAAAGATCGAGACTTGTGGAACAGAACTGGCACAAAGCATGACTCTACGACACAAAACATTTATATAGCAACTCATATAACGAGGAGAATACAAATATTACAAGGCAAAAGGATCACAGATCCTACAAATTCAACAAGCGGAAGCGAAGTAGCGTTGTCTAATACAACAAGAAACAAATTATGGCCTAAGAGGCCTACACATAAACATCACCCAAGCCAGCTTGTTCCACGGTCCCAAGCTGCCACCTGGGAACCCCAGACTAGAAGTCGACGTCAACAAAGAACCCACCTAGATGCTCGGTGTCGTCCTCCTCTGAAATACAAATACATAAAGGCAGCAAAGAGAGACTGAGTACGATGTACTCGCAAGTTTAGTAGGGCGATATAGGCCCAATGACTGACGGAGGCTCTAAAGCTGTATAATGTAGTTCTTTTGCATAAAGCTAACTTTCATAAACAGAAACTTAAAAGACACATGGCATTCGTCTACTCAGAATATTTTTATAAAGGGATAAGAGAGTATCATTATCAACTTCGGTTCTCGACGAACCTACTCACAACCATCTCCACTTATCTCACACAAAGGCACTCCCTCGACTCACCCTCGAGGAAAGGAACCTTTATCTCATGTTTGTTATGCAACCTCTAGCTGCCATATCAATTAGGTTAAAAATTATCTATGGTCTCGTATATCCGTTCCCAAGTCGTCCATAACCGCGGACACGGCTTTTCGAAAAGATTTAACCCTGCAGGGGTGTACTATTTGAAGTCGCCAGGTTCCGAGGGAATCCCAGCTCCTTATCCATTGGTACCGTCCGGCTCACCTAGTTGGCCCTCTTCCGGGGAAGGCCGGCAAGCGGGCGCGGTTAGACCTTTACATTGCATGAGGCTTACTCAAGGACCATCCGTGTGCGGAAGGACAGGTTAAGCACTCCCAGCGCCCTGCCCCGCGGCCACATCCTAAACACCACCATCCTCGTTCCTTTTTCCACCCACACAACTCACGCGCAAATGGAAAGCTCGAACTAGAGGACCCTTGACAAGCCCCTCACAAATTATTCGGTCGGTAAGGCGCCCATACACCCACCAATGGCAGCACGCTCGATCTTGGTTCTAGAGACAAGAACTCGCACCTAGGGGCTAGAGTGAGGCAAAACACCATCCCCGATGGCAACTCACCCGAACCGTCTTAGCATTTTAATTAAGCATCACCATTATCCACCGTGCCCGAAACATTCCATCAACATAAACAATTATGGAATTAATAACGGACATAAAGCATTTAAATAAGCATGGCTAAGCATAGCTAAGCATATGAATACAACAAATCTAAATTATCTCGGCCAACACTTCAACCCTAGGTTTCATAGGTAGGGATACATGTGATGGCTCGGGGAAGAACATGCATTCATAGGATATTCTATGTTCACCAAAAGAGACCTTTGAACCGCATGCAATATTATGGTGGATAAAATAATTTGATCAAAACATAGGATGCTATATGCCAAGAAGGTTAGGTTATCTCTTGCCTTGCTGCCCGGGCGTGAAGTAGTGCTCTTCGGGGTAAGTAGAGAGACCCTCGACTCCGGAATCTATCGATACCCAAAAGAAATACAAAGCACACATAAATCACACGAACTCAAAATGCAATGCTCAATCACATGATGACATGTCCAATTGATGCAACCATATTATTATATAAATTAAAAGCAAATTTAAATGAGGAGCCAAATAAGTAGTTCAATTATTTGGGACCAACCCCATATTTATCTTAGTGGCCACATTCTTCATAAATTATTGAATTATTAGAGAAGTGGTCAAATATGCATGAACATGACATGAATGGATAGGTTTCGTTCTTCCGATCATTTCGGTAATTTATTTGTAATTTTCGGAGCACCGATGATTAACTAGCAATTTTTAAAAAGGGTTATTTGGATTTATATCTTTTATCCAATTCAAGATTAATATCAACATCCAAAGTAGTGACATGAGGTGTTACTAGCATGTTTAGATAGCATTAGTAACACTGATCAAAAAGGTAGGTCATTTGCAAGTTTTAACAAGAAGGAGTTAAAATACAAAAGTTCACAAGTTTTCAGCTTGGTTCGGAATTCATCCGGATTGGGCCGGAATATTCCGGATGGTCCGGAATAATCCGGGCTAAATCCGAACCAAATCCGAGGTGACCTCAAAATCCTTCTGTTAGAGTTTCGGAATTCGTCCGGAAAGGTCCGGAATTTTCCGGTCGACCCGGAATCGATCCGGAATAATCCGGGTGATTCCGGACGACTCGAGTCAGGGCAGAAAAACGACGGCGGCGGCGGGTGCGCACAAAGAGCGGGCAAGAGAGGGAGAGGGGCAGCGGGATTTGGCCTAGAAGGTTGCGGGGCTCACCCTGAGTACGTGGGCGAGGTCGGTGAGGCCGGAGAGGGAGAGACGACGGCGGATTTCGTCGGGGACGATCACGGCGAGCGGCGGAAGAACCCCGGGAAGACGGGCTCGATTAGCTCGACTGGAGGCCTCCCATCATGCGGGCTTTGGTGGAGGAGGTAGAGGGCGACGCGGCGTTCCTTCCTGCGTGGTCGGTTCGTCCCGGGCTCGACGGAGACGACGGCGATGCGGCGGCGGCACGAGCCCGAGCTTCGGCGGCGAGGCGAGCACGCGGAGGAGGAAGGGGAAAAAGGGGAAGCAGGGGAAAGGGGAGCAGGTGAGCACGAGGGCGTCTCGGTGCTCTTCTTTGGCCTCAAGGGGGGGCCACGACGGCATGGCGTGCGAGGGGAGCAGGTGGCGTCGGCGGCATGGCGCCAGTGTCCATTGTCGTCACTGTGCTTCATCCGGAATTTTCCGGATGGATCCGGAAAATTCCGACTGGCCCGGAATAGATCCGGAAATTTCCGGGTCATTCCGAATGAACACGACATGGCAGAAAAACTGGAATTTGACAAGGGCTCCAAAACACTTCCAGAAATTATGCAAAAATTCTGGGAGTTTCCTCACAAGATAAAACATCTCCCCAAACATTCATCTAGGTCTTGGAGCAAGGTGGCATAGCTCACAATTACACAAAGGCTTTGAGCCACATTTTAGGGCCTAGGAAAGTTGGAGACAAAAAGGAAACCACCCATTTGGTTCTTAGCACGTGAGGTGAACTTAGGGAGTTTGGTGAACCATATGGTCACGTGTCAAAACATGGGTTGTAGCAATTGGTGCATTTCCAGAATTAAAGGTTTTGGGAAGTTTGGCTTCCCTCTTTTTATTGTTTCCCATTTGGTTACTTTGGTAACATTAGCAAATTAAAGATATGCCATGATGCAAACATAATGCAAAAAGTGGAAAAATTCTTCGTATTTTTCATAACCAAGTTAGGGCTGTTACAATTCTACCCCCCTTACAAGAATCTCGCCCCGAGATTCCTAGAGTAGGAAGAGGGAAGAGGGAAACATGGAACACCTTATGAACATCCGGGAAATTGGTAGGCAACTCAAGTTGATAGGAGAGATCTCCTCGCTTGGCTAGTACGGTGAAAGGCCAACATAGCGGGGAGCTAATTTGCCCTTGATTCCGAAGCGACGAACACCTCGGAGAGGAGAGACTCAAGGATAAGCTTATCACCAATTTCATATTGAACTTTTTGATGGTGGTTGTCATAGTAATTTTTCTGCCGGGGTATACTCATATAAGCCATATTGAGTAGTGAAAGTCGTCTTCGGAATATCCTCCTTTCTAATTTTGATCTGATGGTATCCTGACCTCAGATCCATCTTGGAGAATACCATTGCACTGGCTAGATGATCGAATAGGTCAGTTATTCGAGGAACAGGATACTTGTCCTTGATGGCCACCGCAGTCAAGGGGCGGCAATCAACAACCAGTCGAGGATCCTTGGTATTCCTTTCTTTGACAAAGATGACCGGGCAGCCCCAAGGTGAGCTACTCGGCCGGGCGAATTCCTTTTCCAGCAGCTCATCAAGTTGCTTCTCCAATTCGGTTAGCTCTTCCGCTGACATGCGGTAGAGCCTTCTGAAAGTTGGTGCGGTTACCGGAACCAATTCAATGACGAATTCCACACTTCGATCAGGTGGCGTGCCAGGCAATTCTTCAGGAAAGATATCGGGGAAATCACACACCACAACCACCTCATGTATCTTAGGTGGGGTGACACCCTCCAGGAAAATAGGACTGATCTTCGGAGAGTGGGGAGTGGCAGTGGATGGAGTTATGGAAGTAGGGGACCAGTAACGCACTAGTCCATAGGTTGGGTGGTTTACTGTGATAGTCTTGGCAACACAATCTAGTTTGGCCTGATACGTGACTAGCCAATCCATGCCCAAAATGACATCTAACCCCACTGACTTTAGTGCTATCAACGAAAACGGGAAAAGAATTGTCGCTATAGAAATCTGCACCTCCGGAGACATCCAGTGAGTGTGCCAACTAGAGCCTGGGGTCTTGACCACTAACAGGGAGTCCATATCCTCAAACGGTATTTGATGGTTGAGTGCAAATGATGTGGATATGAACGAATGCGATGCTCCAGAATCAAATAAGACTGAAGCTGGATAATCATTGATTCGAATCATACCCATGAGAACGCGGGGGTCCCTTTCAACTCCTTCAGCTGAGACATGGTTTAGGCGACCACGGTTGATGGGCACGGCCTTGGCGGCTGGTGTAGAGGGAGCAGGTGCCGGTGCTGAGGTAGCCGGTGCCTTCTGGGGACACTCCCTGGAGAAGTGCCCCGTCTGGCCACAGCTAAAACAAGTGGGCCTCTGCGGTGGTGGAGGCAGCTGAGGGTGGTACACACTTCCACCCGCACCCAAGGTCGAAGTAGCTGGGCGAGGCGGAGGTGGGAGGTACCCGGTGGGCTTCGGCGCGAAGGGCGCCTCAGGCACGGCGCTGAAAGGCACAAATACCTTGCGCTTCTTGCCTTCAATGGGAGAGGAGCCCTGGTGATCAGCTGGAGCTGGCCTCTTAGAAGCCTCCAGCTCCTTCCTACCCTGCTCCATGGTGAGGGCCTGGTTGTAGAGCTCTTGGTAGGAGGTGAACTTGAAGGGCAGGAGCTCGTATCGGAGACGAGGTGCGAGCCCCTTGCGGAAGAGGTATTGCTTGTCCTCATCATTCGTCACGTCCCGAGGGGCGTAACGGGAGAGGTGGTTGAACTCCCGTCCATAGGACTGGACGTCCATGCGTCCCTGGGTTAGATCCAGGAACTCCCGCCTCTTGAGCTCGAGGATGGGCTTGGGGATGTATGCCGCACGAAAGGCGGTGCGGAACTCCTCCCAAGTGACAACATGGCCCGCGGCGACCATGGCCACGTGGCTCTCCCACCAGGAGCCGGCGGCTCCTTCCAGTAGGTAGGTGGCGAAGTTGACATGCTCCGCTGCCGGAACGTGAAGAGCGGCAAACTTGCGCTCGATCGCCCGAAGCCAATCATCCGCATCAAGCGGCTCCTTAGCTTCAGAGAATGTAGGAGGTTGGGACCGCAAGAACTGGTTGAGAGTGGTGCAGTCCGTGTTCCTCCTGGCCCCTTGCTGGACCAGCTGCTCGAGCAACCGCTCATTGCGCAGACGGTTTTGCTCGATAGCCATCATCACCTCCGCCATTGAGGGTGGCGGTGGTGGATCAGGGTTGCTCTGTTCCCCACGACGGGTAGGAGCCATCCTGAAGAATTGGAACAACGACAAGTTAGTAACCAATTCTGACAGATAGGATAGATCATTGTTGCTTCCAGATATAGATAAATAACATCAGGGTTCAACAGAAAGATCTTGGGTTAAAGATCAGCTTCATGCACTGGGACCCACAATAGCATAACACTCACAAGGGTGACAGCCCTCATGAATAATTACACCGGAGCCCTAGCACAATCCGGGACCTCCGGTTCAAAATCTTGGGCTAAAGCAAAGAAATATTTTGACGAACCATCATACTTCCTTTCTTCATGTTTTAGGGTTGGCAGAGGAGTAAGGATAACTAGTAACTAAAGGTAGGAACCCAACCCCGAGATCCTAAAGATTCAGAACCTTGCCGATAATCAGAAGAACCGGTAAAAGATCAAATAGAGGTAAGATGACACCGAGATCAGAGTGAATTGGATGAGGAGTAAAAAGAATCCTAGGAGGGTTTTCACAACTCATTTGTAGGTTGAAAATAATTTTCACGACTAGACTCGACATCGACCAAAAGAACGGGTTTCCTACAGGCAGTCCTGCTCTGATACCAATTTGTAGCGCCCCGACCCCGGGATTATACAGTGAGGCTATGTAGTTAGCACAACCATCAAGGTATAATACAAAGATCGAGACTTGTGGAACAGAACTGGCACAAAGCATGACTCTACGACACAAAACATTTATATAGCAACTCATATAACGAGGAGAATACAAATATTACAAGGCAAAAGGATCACAGATCCTACAAATTCAACAAGCGGAAGCGAAGTAGCGTTGTCTAATACAACAAGAAACAAATTATGGCCTAAGAGGCCTACACATAAACATCACCCAAGCCAGCTTGTTCCACGGTCCCAAGCTGCCACCTGGGAACCCCAGACTAGAAGTCGACGTCAACAAAGAACCCACCTAGATGCTCGGTGTCGTCCTCCTCTGAAATACAAATACATAAAGGCAGCAAAGAGAGACTGAGTACGATGTACTCGCAAGTTTAGTAGGGCGATATAGGCCCAATGACTGACGGAGGCTCTAAAGCTGTATAATGTAGTTCTTTTGCATAAAGCTAACTTTCATAAACAGAAACTTAAAAGACACATGGCATTCGTCTACTCAGAATATTTTTATAAAGGGATAAGAGAGTATCATTATCAACTTCGGTTCTCGACGAACCTACTCACAACCATCTCCACTTATCTCACACAAAGGCACTCCCTCGACTCACCCTCGAGGAAAGGAACCTTTATCTCATGTTTGTTATGCAACCTCTAGCTGCCATATCAATTAGGTTAAAAATTATCTATGGTCTCGTATATCCGTTCCCAAGTCGTCCATAACCGCGGACACGGCTTTTCGAAAAGATTTAACCCTGCAGGGGTGTACTATTTGAAGTCGCCAGGTTCCGAGGGAATCCCAGCTCCTTATCCATTGGTACCGTCCGGCTCACCTAGTTGGCCCTCTTCCGGGGAAGGCCGGCAAGCGGGCGCGGTTAGACCTTTACATTGCATGAGGCTTACTCAAGGACCATCCGTGTGCGGAAGGACAGGTTAAGCACTCCCAGCGCCCTGCCCCGCGGCCACATCCTAAACACCACCATCCTCGTTCCTTTTTCCACCCACACAACTCACGCGCAAATGGAAAGCTCGAACTAGAGGACCCTTGACAAGCCCCTCACAAATTATTCGGTCGGTAAGGCGCCCATACACCCACCAATGGCAGCACGCTCGATCTTGGTTCTAGAGACAAGAACTCGCACCTAGGGGCTAGAGTGAGGCAAAACACCATCCCCGATGGCAACTCACCCGAACCGTCTTAGCATTTTAATTAAGCATCACCATTATCCACCGTGCCCGAAACATTCCATCAACATAAACAATTATGGAATTAATAACGGACATAAAGCATTTAAATAAGCATGGCTAAGCATAGCTAAGCATATGAATACAACAAATCTAAATTATCTCGGCCAACACTTCAACCCTAGGTTTCATAGGTAGGGATACATGTGATGGCTCGGGGAAGAACATGCATTCATAGGATATTCTATGTTCACCAAAAGAGACCTTTGAACCGCATGCAATATTATGGTGGATAAAATAATTTGATCAAAACATAGGATGCTATATGCCAAGAAGGTTAGGTTATCTCTTGCCTTGCTGCCCGGGCGTGAAGTAGTGCTCTTCGGGGTAAGTAGAGAGACCCTCGACTCCGGAATCTATCGATACCCAAAAGAAATACAAAGCACACATAAATCACACGAACTCAAAATGCAATGCTCAATCACATGATGACATGTCCAATTGATGCAACCATATTATTATATAAATTAAAAGCAAATTTAAATGAGGAGCCAAATAAGTAGTTCAATTATTTGGAACCAACCCCATATTTATCTTAGTGGCCACATTCTTCATAAATTATTGAATTATTAGAGAAGTGGTCAAATATGCATGAACATGACATGAATGGATAGGTTTCGTTCTTCCGATCATTTCGGTAATTTATTTGTAATTTTCGGAGCACCGATGATTAACTAGCAATTTTTAAAAAGGGTTATTTGGATTTATATCTTTTATCCAATTCAAGATTAATATCAACATCCAAAGTAGTGACATGAGGTGTTACTAGCATGTTTAGATAGCATTAGTAACACTGATCAAAAGGTAGGTCATTTGCAAGTTTTAACAAGAAGGAGTTAAAATACAAAAGTTCACAAGTTTTCAGCTTGGTTCGGAATCCATCCGGATTGGGCCGGAATATTCCGGATGGTCCGGAATAATCCGGGCTAAATCCGAACCAAATCCGAGGTGACCTCAAAATCCTTCTGTTAGAGTTTCGGAATTCGTCCGGAAAGGTCCGGAATTTTCCGGTCGACCCGGAATCGATCCGGAATAATCCGGGTGATTCCGGACGACTCGAGTCAGGGCAGAAAAACGACGGCGGCGGCGGGTGCGCACAAAGAGCGGGCAAGAGAGGGAGAGGGGCAGCGGGATTTGGCCTAGAAGGTTGCGGGGCTCACCCTGAGTACGTGGGCGAGGTCGGTGAGGCCGGAGAGGGAGAGACGACGGCGGATTTCGTCGGGGACGATCACGGCGAGCGGCGGAAGAACCCCGGGAAGACGGGCTCGATTAGCTCGACTGGAGGCCTCCCATCATGCGGGCTTTGGTGGAGGAGGTAGAGGGCGACGCGGCGTTCCTTCCTGCGTGGTCGGTTCGTCCCGGGCTCGACGGAGACGACGGCGATGCGGCGGCGGCACGAGCCCGAGCTTCGGCGGCGAGGCGAGCACGCGGAGGAGGAAGGGGAAAAAGGGGAAGCAGGGGAAAGGGGAGCAGGTGAGCACGAGGGCGTCTCGGTGCTCTTCTTTGGCCTCAAGGGGGGGCCACGACGGCATGGCGTGCGAGGGGAGCAGGTGGCGTCGGCGGCATGGCGCCAGTGTCCATTGTCGTCACTGTGCTTCATCCGGAATTTTCCGGATGGATCCGGAAAATTCCGACCGGCCCGGAATAGATCCGGAAATTCCGGGCCATTCCGAATGAACATAAAATGACAGAAAAACTGGAATTTGACAAGGGCTCCAAAACACTTCCAGAAATTATGCAAAATTCTGGGAGTTTCCTCACAAGATAAAACATCTCCCCAAACATTCATCTAGGTCTTGGAGCAAGGTGGCATAGCTCACAATTACACAAAGGCTTTGAGCCACATTTAGGGCCTAGGAAAGTTGGAGACAAAAAGGAAACCACCCATTTGGTTCTTAGCACGTGAGGTGAACTTAGGGAGTTTGGTGAACCATATGGTCACGTGTCAAAACATGGGTTGTAGCAATTGGTGCATTTCCAGAATTAAAGGTTTTGGGAAGTTTGGCTTCCCTCTTTTTATTGCTTCCCATTTGGTTACTTTGGTAACATTAGCAAATTAAAGATATGCCATGATGCAAACATAATGCAAAAAGTGGAAAAATTCTTCGTATTTTTCATAACCAAGTTAGGGCTGTTACAGAAGCCGACACTACCAGGAAAAGCATTATAGGGAGGTTGCCTGTCTGTGGCGCACCCTTAATCCATGCGCCACAAAAAATAATTCTGTGGCGCATGGCTGTCGATGCGCCACAGAAATTTGAACATTCTGTGGCGCATCATTAGCACATGCGCCACAGAATATCAACTTTCTGTGGCGCACGGCACGCCATGCGCCACAGAAAGGGAGAATTCTGTGGCGCACCAGTCTTCATGCGCCACAGAATATGCGTGGGCCCCACCTTCAATCAGCGGGCCGTGGTCCATCTCGGCCTTTTCTGTGGCGCACCGTGGCTGGTGCGCCACAGAATTTCATCTTTCTGTGGCGCATGGATAAGGATGCGCCACAGAAAGTTGAATTTCTGTGGCGCACCAGCCACGGTGCGCCACAGAATAGCTACTTTCTGTGGCGCATCAGGGCCCGTGCGCCACAGAATGTGGACGCCCAGATCTACAAAAAGGTGGTAGACCACCTTTCCCCATGTGACCCCCTTCTTCTTCCTAGCTCCCATCTTACTAACCCGAGCTCCTTCTCTCTCCCATGCCATTTTGACCATCCTATTCTCCATTATTTGTTATTAAACCTACCACAATTTGATATATAATTGGTGAGGGCTTGGGGAGAGTCTCCATATATATTCTCCTCCTCTCTTTTTGTCCACTATTTTCTCTCCCATCACCACACACTCTCTCTCATCGATCACGGTCACGTCTCGGCAACGGATCTAGATGTACAAGGTGGGTATTGGTGTATGGATGTTTGTTGAAGGCATGAGAAACTTGTCGGCGGGCGATTTACACGTATATGCATGAAACTTGTGTGTGTGGTTTGATTGAATCTTTGATGTTGTAGCTTGCGCCGGCGTGGTGCATGGATGTTTGCCGAAATGTTAATTCATTTCCATTTCGGTGAATTTTTACACCACCCATATGTCCTACTTTTAGGGGAAGTCATGCCGAATTTTTTCCGTCGAACATTTCCGACTTCCCGCATGAGAAGCTTGTATGTGTGTGAGCATGTTGCGATTACTTAATTCTAATTAATAACACATACTCTGTATGTATACCGCGTAGGCGACCATGGTCATCAAGATGAGCTCGGGTCGAATCGACAACTACAAGGAAGAAGCGAAGGCGGAAATGAGACGGTGCAACGGGCGCCAGATACGATGTCCGTGTCGAAGTTGCAAACTTGTGAGATGGATCGACCCTGATTCCGGACAATTGGAGGAACACCTGCTCAGGCGCGGTTTCATGGAAGGCTTCAACCAAGCGCCGACAGCAAATGCTGCGCCTGAAGACGAGGGCGGGCAAGATGATCGTGACGACGGAGATGCCGACATACATGGTCATGATTGTGGTGGAGAAGACGTTGACACGCTGCAGAGCTCGCTAATGTCGGCCTTGATGGATTCTCATGTTCAAGAACTCCTCCTGAAGAACGCGAACACCGATAGATAGAAAGCCAAGCTGGCGCAAATGGAGATAGACGGGAATACTCCGTTGTATCCTGGGTGTCGGCCACAGGATACGCGCTTGCAAGTAACGCTTGATGCTCTGGAGATGAAGTCGGAGAACAAATGGACCGATGCGAGCTTCAACAAGAACATGCAATTCTTCCACGAGCGTCTTCCGAGGGGAACACATTGCCAACTAGTATCGAGGAGGCCAAGAAAGTCGTTTGCCCTCTTGACCTACCGCACGTTAAATACCACGCCTGCGTCAATGATTGCGCAATTTATCGGGGCGAGTACGAGGACCGAACCACATGTCTGGTGTGCGGCCAAGGACGATACAAGAGCCGTGGGAAGAAAGTTCCTCAAAAAGTGGTATGGTATTTTTATATCACTCCCCCGTCTGTAGCGGTACTTCGTGGACCCTAAGGAAGCAAAGCTCATGCAATGGCACGCGGAAAGGGAGAAGCCCGAAGAAGATCCGGAGAAGGGCAGGATCCTTACACACCCTTCAGACGCTAGCCAGTGGCAAGAGTTGGACGCCGTCGCCAATTTCGGAGGCGATGCAAGGAACGTCAGGCTCGGTATGAGCACCGATGGACTCAATCCGTTCGGTAACCAGAGTAGCACGCATAGCACCTGGCCCGTGTTTGTATGGCCTTACAACCTTCCCCTGTGGTTGTGCACGAAGCAAAGGTATATACACATGAGTATTCTCATTCAGGGGCCGAAACAAGCAGGTGTCCACATACATACGTATCTCGCGCTGTTGAAAGAGGAGTTAGCCACGTTGTGGGCGATGCCAGTCCGTACGTGGGATGCCTACACTGGAGATTATTTCCCCATGAGAGCCGTGTTGCTCACGACGGTGCAGGACTATCCTGGTTGCGCATATGTATCTGGCCAGGTAGGCCACGGATTCTGCGCATGTGTCAGGTGCATGGATAGGACCCCGCATCTCCAGCTACCAAGGAATCCCGGGTCTTCGAAAACTGTGTACCCAGGGGCTCGAAGGTGGCTTCGCATGGATCACCCGTGGAGAAAACGTGGTGACCTGTTCAATGGTAAGGAGGAGCTCGATGGAGCCCCGAGCCCAGGAGCGGCACAGAAATCGACGAGCTGTTGAGNAGGCCACGGATTCTGCGCATGTGTCAGGTGCATGGATAGGACCCCGCATCTCCAGCTACCAAGGAATCCCGGGTCTTCGAAAACTGTGTACCCAGGGGCTCGAAGGTGGCTTCGCATGGATCACCCGTGGAGAAAACGCGGTGACCTGTTCAATGGTAAGAGAGCTCGATGGAGCCCCGAGCCCAAGGAGCGGCACAGAAATCGACGAGCTGTTGAGAAATTGGGAGGAGTGCCCCGCGCCGGGAAAGAAACGACCGAAGGTAGATCCGCTGCTGGGTGTATGGAAAGCGAGGTCTGTTTTCCACGACTTGCCGTACTGGAAGGTCCTCAAGACGCCACATAGCCTCGATATGATGCACATTACGAAGAATGTCACCGAGAGTCTGCTTGGCACTCTTTCCAACATGCCGGAAAAAGACCAAGGATGGGACGAAAGCAAGATACAATCTAAAATTCCTTGTGCCAGGAAAGATGTTTAGGCCTCCGATAGTGATGACGACAATGGTAATGATGATCAGACTGAGGGACTCAAGGTCACCGCAAAAGGCTAAAGAGGAACACGGTGGTGCTTCCCGCTACGTGCTTCACTATGAGTCTGGAGGAGCTCGAGCAGTTTTACAGGTGTCTTGTAGGAGTCAAATTTCCTCATGGTTACGCGGGGAAGATAAGCAGATATATGGACGCAACGAAAGAAGAGGTTTCCTGGGATGAAGTCTCACGATTGTCACGTGCTGATGACGCAGATACTTCCCGTTGCGATTTCGAGGGATAATGGACGAGCATGTCCGTGATACGCTGCTTGCTCTTTGCAACTTTTTCGACGTCATCAATAGGGAAGATGATCGGCGTGAGGCAGCTCGACCGGCTACAGGAAGAGATCGCGCTGATACTATGCGAGCTCGAGATTTTACTTTCCGCCCTCATCTTCGATATCTGCGTGCATCTCCTTCTGCATGTCGTTGATGACATCAGGCAGCTCGGGCCATCGTTCATGCACTATGCCATTCGAAGGATGAACGGTGTCATGAAGGATACGTCCGCAACAGGTCCCATCCAGACGCAAGCATAGCCAAGGGCTTTCTAACCTACGAGTGCATCTCCTTCTGCCAGAATTATCTAAGCACCGAGAACCAGGATGTTGGTCTGCCCACGAGGAAACACTTCGGCAGGCTCAATGGATATGGTCACCGAGAGGGCAGCAGCACAACCTTTGTCAGCTATGCAGGGTCAAAAGGGACGACTTTGACAGGGCTCACCGGGTCGCGCTACAACACTTACAGTTGATCGAAACTTGGGTGGAACAGCACAAATGCTTACTCGAGCAACATTACATCAAACTGGGCCGACCGAGGAAGAAGGGAGACGTAACCAGAGCGCACAACTCTACCTTCACGCGTTGGTTCAAGCAAAGCAACTGGAGCTAGCAAAGAAGAAAGCACCATCTACGGAAGATGAAAGACTCATATTCTCCTTATCACTGGGTCCATCGCACAACGTAAAGACCTATCAGGCGTACGACATCAACGGCTACAGATTCTACACCGAGGAAAAGGACAACAAGTCAGAATATCAAAACTCAGGAGTAACTATGCTATCCTACGGCGATGAGGAGGCTACTGTCAAGGAAAGATACTTAGGAAGGATTGAGGACATATGGGAGCTCAACTACTGTGGAGAGTTGGTGCCAATGTTCCGTGTAAGATGGGCCAAGGACGTCGTCAAAGAAGGCCGGTATTTCACCACCATGGTAATACCCGATGCCAAATCGAAGAACGCCTCCGCGAAAAATGAGCCATGGGTACTCGCTAGCCAAGTCGAGCAATGCTTTTTCATTACCGACCCGTCAAAGCCTAGCCGTGTTGTCGTGAGGAGGGGCAAGAGGAGCATCATCGGAATGGAAGGAGGCGCCACCGAGCAAGACTTGGACAACGAGCCAAAGATCGAGGAGGAATTCGACAAGTTCTTCGACATGCCTACTAGTAGTACACAAAGAAGGAAGACCTCCGTACCTACTAAAGGTTGTCCAGTTCACGCGAAGAAATCTCAAGGTCACCGGCCTAAAGTGTTCAACCGCGAAGAAGGGAAAGAAGAGAAACTAGCTCGCGGAACCGAGACGAAGAAGCGACTTTTTTGGTGTATTTAATTTGTATGTATCATCATGAATATGTATCATCATGAATATGTGTGTGAGACAATGCAAGAGACTTATGCATGTATTCAATGAACTAAATATGTATGAGACATATAAATTGTGTGTATTTTCTGAACCAAACTTAACCAAAAAAAACTTAAAAAAAAGTTCAGAAAAAAGTTTTATGAGACATATAAATTGTGTGTATTTTCTGAACCAAACTTAACCAAAAAAACTTAAAAAAAAGTTCAGAAAAAAGTATTAAAAAAACTGAGGCAGCCAGGATTCGAACCTGACTGCCCCAAGTTTTTTACATGTGTGATAGCCACTGGGCTATGTTGCTGTGCTTGCACAGAACAGGCAGCAGAGTCTTTTAGCATTTCAGGCCAAAGCATTCTGTGGCACATGTGAGCTGGCGTGCGCCACAGAAATCCAGAATTCTGTGGCGCACGGGACAGGGGATGCGCCACAGAAATGTGAGCGACCACTTACATGTGGGGCCGTCGACGCGCCTCCCCCATTCACGAAAATCACTCCGTCCCTGCAACTTCCCGCGCGCGCCGTGCTCCTCGCCGTACTCCTCGCCGCCGCGTCCTCGCCGCCGGCAGCTCCCCTGCTCCTCGCCGCCCGGCCGCCACCGTGCTCCTCGCCGCCACCGCGTGAGCCGCACCGCCACGCCGCGCCCGAGCCTCGCCGCGCTGCGCCCGATCGAGCCTCGCCGCGCCTAGCCCTAGCCTCGCCTCGCCGCGCCGCGCCTGAGCACCGCCGCGCCGCGCCCGAGCCTCGCCGCGACCGTCTCCTCGTCACGCAGACGTCGGCGACCTCCCCTCCCTCCCCTTCTCTGCCCAAGGTGAGCCACCTTCCTCCCTTAGGCCGCCGGCGACCTCCCCCTCCCTCCCCTTCTCTGCCGCCGGTGTTCCTGCACGCAAGGTGCTCGACATAATGGCCGAGCATGCTTCCTGCTAGTGTTGATGCAAATGTTGGTTAGATTTTACATGTGTTGATGCTTGTGTTGATGCAAATGTTTGATGCAAATGTTGATGCAAATGTTGATGCAAATGTTGTGCAAATGCTTGTGTTGATGCAAATGTTGATGCAAATGTTTTAGATAAATTTTGGTTAAGTCTGAAAAACAGTGTAGATTAGCCCCCTTTGCATGCAAATTGTGGAAAATCTGCTCCATCAAAATTTGTAAATTTCATATCATTCGAAAGAGCTAAACCTATAGATTAATAGGCATCAATAGTTTGTCCAAATTAAACAATATAACAGACTAAATCATGTAGGCCAAAATGCTACGTTTTATCTGTTTTCTGAAAAACAGTGTAGATTAGCCCCCTTTGCATGCAAATTGTGGGAAATCTGCTCCATCAAAATTTGTAAATTTCATATCATTAGAAAGAGCTACACCGATAGATTAATAGGCATCAATTGTTTGTCCAAATTAAACAATATAACAGACTAAATCATGTAGGCCAAAATGCTATGTTTTATCTGTTTTCTGAAAACCTGAAGAAACTGCTAGTCTGAAAAACAGTGTAGATTAGCCCCCTTTGCATGCAAATTGTGGGAAATATGCTCCACCAAAATTTGTAAATTTCATATCATTAGAAAGAGCTAAACCTATAGATTAATAGGCATCAATTGTTTGTCCAATTAAAAATATAACAGACTAAATCATGTAGGCCAAAATGCTATGTTTTATCTGTTTTCTGAAAAACCTGAAGAAACTGCTAAGTCTGAAAAAACAGTGTAGATTAGCCCCCTTTGCATGCAAATTGTGGGAAATCTGCTCCACCAAAATTTGTAAATTTCATATCATTAGAAAGAGCTAAACCTATAGATTCATAAGCATTATTTGTTTGTCCAAATTAAACACTATAGGAGACTAAATCATGTAGGCAAAGTTGCTATGTTTTATCTGTTTTAAACTCTTAATAACATTTAACCTAAATTCTGTTTTATCATGTAGGCAGCCCGCCGCCACCGCCGCCACCGGAGGAGCTCATCGACAAGTGGTGAGAAATGTGTTGATGAATATATGTGTGTCCACGACCATCGTGTCGTTGTTGTTTGTGCTCCGACCATCGTGTCGTCGAGATGTTGATACTATTTCAGAGATGCTTGTGCAGGTACCCCGTGAGGCCCTTGAGATTGCCGGAACGTCGATTAACTTCCGTTCCGGCAAATTCGGGTACTCCATATGTCCCTTTTTTAGCAAAGGTCATGCCGAAATTTTTCGTAAATTTTGGCATGACTTTGCTAAAAAAAGGGACATATGGGGTATTGCGACTAATGCATGGCCGGGGTATCTTAGTACTAAATTAAGTGATGTTTTTTTTATATTTGTTGTACTAACTTTTGCCTCTTTTAATGAAGTGCAAACATGTCGGCCGACGCGCCCGGCCCTTCTAAGCACATGAGCGTCGAAGAAGAAGCACGAGAAAAGAACATGTCGTTCTGGGACGTGAACCCGGAGATGGGGGATGCGGAGGCCGCCGAACTGGCTCGTGACGGCGATGGTGACTTCCAATTAGAGATGGAGATGGAGGATGCGGAGGACACCGACGGAGATGGGGACGCAACCACCACCACCGATGGCGGCGACCACACGGATGTCGGGGGTGACGACCACACGGATGGCGGTGGTGGTAACACGACCGCTAAGAAGCTTAAGAAGCAGAGGAAGGAGCGGACACCGCAAGCGGTCGGCACCGTCACCGACACGTTCACTAAGGTCTCCAAAAGTGGCCAACCTCAGGAGCCATGGGACGTCGCAAAAGGGTACGGAATGCAACTAGGGTGCATCCTCCGGGAAACCGTGTCGATCAACACGTATGACCTCAGGAGCGCGGAGAATGAGGCTTTGCGCACACAACTCCTCAAGAGGCTTCACGAACGATACATTTTCCCGGACGATGGAAACAAAAAGGTGGACAGCTTCGCCATTACGAAGATGAACAACGCCTTGATCAGCTGGAGAGGCCGGGTGAAGGAGAAGATTGCATAGGGTCTTAGCTGGGAAGAGATCAGTGCCAAAGAGCCGTACATCGACATAGAAGAGTTCGAGGCATTGAAGATTTCCTTGGCATCTCCGGAGGCTGAAAAATGGACCGAGTGGGGGAAGCAAATGCGGGCAATGAACTTAGGCAACCACCGTTTGGGAAGCGGCGGTTACGCAGGGAAAAAGCCTGTTTGGGACAAGGAGGATGCCGAGGTTGCGAGACTTGGGAAAGAGAACCCTTGGCATAAAATCACGGACGAGCAAGTTAGGAACTTTGTTCGGTCCCGCTACTATCTGAAGCCGGGGACGGGGGAATTTGTTACCGACTACAAAGATGTGCTAGATTTCGAGAAAGTTCTGGTAAGGAACTTAAAGTCCATTTTCGTTGATTTCTATACATGGGTTCACGTTTATTTGCTTTGTCCGCAGCAGGCTGAGTTGAAGGCTGAGGCTGAGTCCGGCCCGTCGTCCCAGGAGGCAGCCGGCCCGTGGGACATGACTTTCAACTGGGCGATGAATGTTTACAAGGGGAGGGACAAGTCAAAGCCGCCGACGTCAGCTGGCCGTGTGACCGGCTTTGGTACGGCGATGAAGTTCATCGAGTACTACAGCACGGACACCGACAAGAAAAGGGAGAGGAGGAGGCCGACTAAAGATAGAGCCGAGGTTATCGAGCTAAGGAAGAAGGTGGAGACATTAGAGAAAGAAAAGGTGGACTCCAGCATGGTGGACAAACTAGTGGCCGAGAAGCTGGACGAGAAGCTCCGGACTTTGTTACCCCCTGGATTGATAGCTGCTTGGCAAGCGGGAGGTCAACAGGGGCCGATACACGGGAGCAGCACCTCCAGCAATAACGTGTCGCCGGTCCTGCTGCCCCCTGTCGTGTCGCCGGTCCTGGTGACCCCACCAGTTTCCCCCCGGCCGGAGAATAATGACAATGCGCACGAGCGCCCAGACAATGATAGGCCGGCCGCCGGCACCGGCGCCCTTGTCTGGACATTAGCCGAGCTCAACGCCATCGACAAGGTAACTAATTAGTTAGTCGCGACATCTTTTATGACTACATATGCCTTTGATGACTGCCATATCTCATGCATGCATGGTGCCCAACATGTGTTGACTCCCAGGACACGCCTTGCATACTCCTGCATAGGGTGGGGGCCGGCGGAGAGTGAAGGAAGTCGCGTTGGCCAAGATAATACAACCTCTGACTCGCGATATACACAACACTCGAATGAGTGAGGCCGTGATGAAAGTCAATGTCAAGGAGGTACTGCCTGAGTTCCGTGACATCGACCCCCCCACGCAACCTCCGGGAGCTGACAAACACATGAAGCTTGGCGAATGCGGAAAGTGGATGATGGAATGGCCGAAGACCCAGATTCGTCTTGGGGATGTTCTTCATGGGGTCGGTCGCACCGGCGGCGCCACCTCGAGGCCTCGGCTCCCGCTCGTTCGGCCCCCGTCGAGGCGGCCGCAAAAAACTATTGCGGAGGAACCGGCGCCACAAGCAGCCGTCGCCACCACCCAGAAGGAACCGCCGGTCGCCGCCCCCACCGGCCGGAAGCTACCGCCGGTCGCCGCCACCACCGGCCGGAAGCTACCGCCGGTCGCAGCCACCACCGGCCGGAAGCTACCACCGGTCGTCGCCGCCACCAACCGCCACAAACAGTTGTTGGGAACGTCTTCACCGGTTAGTTCTGACTTTCCGAATTCCCCGACTTTCCGACTTTCCCGACTAACGGATGTGCTATCGTTTATGTTTAGGACAAAGCCGTTGCACCTGAACTTGGTGGCAACAAGGAGGAGGACAATGATGTCAACGTCGATGACTACATCAACACTGGCGCCTGCAGGGATGATATGTACATGCCTCATGTGGATGAAGAACCCTTCCGCGACCACCGCGGTCAAGCTGCTCGTCCCACTTCATGCACACAACGCCTGGCCTTCACGCCTCCGGATGCCGCGATCATCAAGCTCCCCCGGGTAACGTTTTCAGCCCTAACACTCTGATGGAAACTGTTAAAGCGGGGTTCACTGCACCCCCACAATCCCCAGAGAAGAAGAACAAGATCAAGAAGCATAGGAAGAGAAAAGGATCCTCCACCTCTGCGAGCCAGCCAGCTCCTAAGATCCGGGGTCTTGAAGACACGATTCCACCCCGTGCGGATGGCTTCCCCCGAGTTCATGTAGCTGGTGAACCTATCTTGTCTGGGGACTTGCTCCGCCTCGCAGAAGGACCCATGCTTGCTTTGCAGCAAAATATCTTGTATCTGGAGGAGCAGCTTCTTAAAGATAAGCATCCGAGTTACCCGGCGTTCGCGGTCCAGGTGCCAAAGGAGCTGGTGGACTTCGTCCAGGAAGACCCCGCGGATGTGTTCTTCATCGCGTACGAGGACATCTTCAAACTCTTTCACACTCAACGGCTGGACTATAACATGGTCCGCCTATATGCGCTCGATATGGCGATGAAGATCAGGAGAGATGCGACCCCGTACGTCGCGATAGTGGATCCTTACTACATGCGCGACAGCCATCTGGAGGAAGGGTCAAAGACAAGGGAAACGGCCACGGAGTACCTTGTAAAGGTCATGCTGGCCAACAAGAGGAAGAACGCCCTTCTTCTGCCTTTCTTTTTCGAGTAAGTACACATCCGCTCGCCACCGTCGGATCTTATGCCTTCTTGTGCATTTCTTCCATCGCTCATCCTTTGTCCAACATTCTGTTTCAATTGTTTTGAGCAGGGACAAGTACTGCGCACTCATCTGCGTAAACCCGAGGTGGTCCGTTGCCACTTATTTGGACTCGGGGAATAAATCCACGCCGAGACGATACACCAGAATAAAGGGTGTTCTGGATGACGCTCTCGAGGCCTATGCCCAAAAGGGCGGCCCATTCCATAACAAGTCGGAATTCTTCACGGAGGACAACACACACAAGTTTCAGCATGGGACCGGCGTCCATTGCATCAAGCAACTGGATGGCAGCGTGAAGGAGGCCTACTACGCCCTCCATCACCTTAAAGGAATTGTCCGGGATTGCGAGAAAACGAAGTTTCCATCGGGTCTCGCAGAATACACCAAATCAGAGGATGCTCTCACCGATGCTGATTACAGAGCAGACTTCCATCGCATCCGGCTGCAGTTGACAACGATCATCCTCGAAGATGTCATTCACAAATCAGGGTCCTACCACCACCACAGAGGTATTATATATAGAAGTGCATGTGTAGGGTTATCTATTATATATATGCTATGCTATGAAACCCAAATAGGATAGCCATATGATTGTCTTGCCTCTCTACTTAGATGAATAAATTATACTCTATTTTATATCACTAACCTATATATATATCCCAATTTATCTTCAGGGTTGTCTCAGAGGAGTATCGAAGAACGACTAGAGGCACAGTATGACACCAGGGAGTGGAGGACGAAACAAGGCTTTCTACCGTTGCCGGAGCCGCGAAAGTAGAGGACTCCATGATTATGCATGCTCCCGGATCATAGTTAGGCGGCGAACACTTGATTTGTAATGTGTAGTGTGAAATGTTGAACTTTTGGTTGTATATACATGACTAGCTAATTGTGTTTACATTCGGCACTTTTGTGACTATGTGTATATATATATGTATCTTGATCGGGCCCACTAAGTAATATATGTGATGATATATTGATTAATACCTTTGTCTGTTTATATACCTGTCAAATATACCTGTATTTTCTGTATAAACCTGTATAAATACTGTATATACGTGTATTTGTACAGCAAAATGAAAAAATACAGTATTTCTGTTTAATATTTCTGTGGCGCACGTTTTTAAGTTTTTGTGGCGCACCACTTTCTGTGGCGCACCATGTGGAGTGCACCACAGAATGACTCTTCAAAGGGGTCTGCCGACCTATTTCTGTGGCGCACTGCCCGTGGTGCGCTACATAAAGTTGTGATTTCTGTGGCGCATGTCCTTGGTGCGCCACAGAAAAAAAAATTGTGGCGAGAATTCTGTGGCGCACCAGGCATACCTACGGGTGCGCCATAGAATTGCAAAACCATGCGCCACTGATAGCCTGTTCTGTGGGTAGTGTCCCTGACGAGTGTGAGATCGACGTATCACTCTCCGGTACGAGAACAACATACACGGGAGCATCGAGTCCATATGGTGATCAATGAGCTGTAAGGTGTGAGCATGAACATCGCTATCGAACGGGCAGGCATCTCCGGAGTTGGGGATGGAGACCAACTCAAATTCGACGCGGGCGTGATATCGAAGTCATTCCAGGTTGGCAGCTTTGCCGTGAGCCCGTACTACAGCTGAGGCCCCGACTTTGGGAGGTAAACACGGGAAACGATGACGGCTGTGGCCTACCGATCTGTGTGTCATTTGTTTATATCTACCTAGTAGTATGCATGGCTTGTTGTATCTTGTTGCTTAGAAAATACTAGTATTAATAAAATGGTAAATGTTGGCAATGCTGCTCAGGAGCCTGCACCTCCGGACTATGTTGTTTCCGCTGGCAGTTTGTTTTTTAGGCTGGATGCGGTCATTGCTATAGTCTTTGTAATACCCAAATGCTCAGTCTGTTGTTGCCTTTCACATTTTTAGATTTTATTTTGAGACTTGTTGAATCCTGTAATAATTAGCGATGGTGATCTTCTTATTTTGAGCCGAACTACGAAACTGACCCGGGATTGCGTAAGTCACGGAGATTTAGCTCACGACAAATGAAAAACTGATCTGTTGATTTAGTTTCCAACAACACTGTATGTTTTCGAGGATGTATGTTATACAGAATAAATTCCATGTTCCTGGAAGGGGGTGCATAGCGATGCTGGGAACACATGTCTTGCAAATTAATCTTTCTATCTCTTCATGTTGTTTCGTTTTAATTATTTTCAATCGTGTCAACTCATTTGGAACAATACATTCAGATGCATTCCCCGTATGAATAAACAAATTAAGGAGGAAAAAAATATGTCGTCCGGCCCATCTTTTGACAAATCAATCTCAGCAATAAGGTGCCATGGCAACAATCCCTAGATCCATTGAGCATGGCAACTATCCATGTTTTGTTTCTGATTTCAAGGTTCATAGGACCAATACTCAATTACATGAAATTTGAAACCAGAACTCATACCCTCCTGACACGATTCTATCCATCCAAACATTGTGCATGTGACAATCAGAAACATTAATCAAAGTTGTTTACCAGAAATCCAACGGCTGAACATAGCGAGGCATCTCTCTGGTTGGTACTCCGGCGCAGTGTGTCCACCGCCCTATATTTAAATTAAGCAAAAAGTGTTAGGATTGCTATAGAATATACATGGAACAATATAGTCTTTTCGATATAGAAATCTTATGTTTTGACTTGTTTAACGTGAAGTGTCCAACTGAATGGTTTGTGACAAACTGACACTTGCTTATCTCAGCGGGAGAGAATTTTTAGAATTCAGATTTCAGCGGTCTCAGAGACGAAGGCGGAGATAGATAGCATATTACCTTTATGGTAGTGAATATCAGGTTGTTTGTGTATGTTATGGTGAATCTGCAAATACATTATATTTCCAAACATAAGTGCAATTGTATAAAGTAGTTTATATACTCTAATGAAAAATATGTAGAATCAACTATGAAACTAATAAATCAACATGTGTCCCGCAAAAATTCTCACCCAGCAGACTGTCCATCAAGATGCCAAGCTCTCCATTCATCCACAATGGGGAAGTTGAGTGACCGCACCCAAGATTGAGTACCCAGAAATGGTATAATGGCATCATGATCTCCACTGTACAAGGAAGATAGATGGGATGTTGTAAAACGAAAATATGGCAACCAGATATTTGGAGTGAATATGAGAGCATAACCTATTGTATTGTTGTATGTATGCTAATACAACTTTATAGAATTGTCACTTACATAGGTAATATAGGAACTTTCCATTAATGAAGAAATATTTTTAATACAATTGTTTAAATTTACAAGTATTTACCTGTATACCAAGACACGATAACCTTTTGTTGTCATATTATGGTGGTACTTTATGCTGCTCTTGATGTCCAAAGAATAAGGTAGATCTCCATCATGGCACCTCACCCATTCGTCCTTGCTACCCTAAGTTACCGTCGCATAGAGACATAAAAGAGCAGTTTTAACTATGGATATAAATGGCAAGACTTGATATTTTTCTTTGAGTAAAAAACCAACAATTTACCTTCTTGATCCCAAGGGTTTCCCTTGTGATGTTGCTGTTAGCCCAAAAATATGACAGGTAATTAACATAGGTCTATAGATGGGAAAAAATGACCATGAATCAGAAACAAATCTACACCTCTTATAAAGCAAAACCCCACTAACATGCATTAATTATTTTCTATCTCAACATGCAAGCTATTCGCATCATACATTTTCTTAGCCAACCAAATGTCCATGTCATCCCACTAACACTCATTAAAGCCAATATTTTCTTCCATGCAACATATCCATGGCATCTACTTTTCATCCATCTAATTGGCCACGTCATCAATTTTTAATCGTCATATACAAAAAAAGCCATGTCATTAAACTTTAGCCTTTTGATAATTGTGATCAATTGAATCTTCCATATTTCTATAAACAACTTCATATTTCATGGTTCTTGTATACCTTTATTTACACAATAAAATGACCATGAATCAGAAACAAATTTTAATAATACAGAAACATCTTTATGAGCTTCCTTATTTTTATTTTTGATTTTGTGAAGTAAAAGTCTACTATATTGGCAATTAGTATTATTCAATACTGAAAATAAAACATGGTAGTAAAAATGAGAGATGGTAGAAATTCTCAGAAAAACGCAACGCCCGGTCATTGGTATGGTGGGTCATTATATTTAGTGGTCGGCAAATGATAGATATTAGGAACTAAACATAAAATTAGGAGGGATGATATATGTTCAGAACCAAAACTACAGAGATCGCGAATTCCCAATCAAATATCGCTTTTCAGCCACCGATTGTTGGTTCTAAGTTCATAGCGTGGAATCTATTATGTGAAAACTAATATATATTTTATCCCAAAGCTGAAACATATGTACTTACAAGGATATTCGTTAATCTCAGAATTTGCTGAGAAATCCTATCTTTTTAGTTATGTAAGATCGTTTGTACGTGCCTTGTAATTTGATCTTTATTTAAAAATAAGACACGTATTACCATGCAAAAATTAATCTAGTACTTTTAAAGTTAGCTCCATGTATATAAAAAGCTTTTGTTTGCGATTGTTTGAGGGATTAATTTTTTTTTTTGATAAAATGACCCTTTAGGAATAGCGGTGTCAAGCTATGTGTTTTTTGTGATGCGATCATTGCTTATGTTGTAGCACTAAGCTCGAGAAAGTCTGATTTATTTCCTAACATAGTTGGTAGTTTAGCTATTGGCTTGGTAAAATCCAAATTCTCAGTCTGTTGTTGCCTTTTGTTTTTTTCAGATTTTATTTTGAGACTTGTTGAATCCTGTAATAATTAGCGCTGTGCACAGACCGGCAGGGTTACTCTTTACATTATCTGAAAAGGAGATCATAGCTGATATATAAGAAAATCACAACCATTTTATCATTATAATTGTACTTTATTAGATCACAACCGGTTGAACTTCATAAGAATACCTAAGGAGATCACAACGTATATCATATATAATAACTGTACCTAAGTACATCACAGCCGATATATCTACATAACTGTACTATGTGTATAAACTTATCGTAGCCTATAGATAATTGTACATGCATATCGACGGATAAAGATTGTGTAAGCACACCTAAATATTATCTGGTCTTGTGACTGTCGCTGATTCTTTTACTAGTCAACTAAAATAAACCCATCAATGTTAATAATTTTACCTAAATGTCACACTTCCTAGGATATTGTGGGCTTTGATTATTAATGTCCTGCAACTGAGATATTTTCATAAAGTAAAACCCCTTACAAGGCTACAATAGCTACCTTATGTTAGAGTGTGAAAAATGGGGCCGGAGCTCCAGGGAGCACTTTATTTTGAAAATTTCAAAAATCGAATTTCAAAGTTTTAAGAAAATGAATATATTCTGAATGTAGACAATGTTGTATTCTAACAACGTGTAAAATATCTAGAAATAACTTATATTTTGGGTTAACAAATCCGATGTGGTCCTTGAATATATTCGTGGCAAGGTGTCGGCTGAAATGAACGTTGAGTTATGCAAGCCATATACTGATGAAGAGATCAAGGACGCACTGTTCCAAATGGGACCAACTAAGGCCCCAGGCCTTGACGGTTTCCCAGCATTATTTTATCAACATCACTGGGAATTTTTCAGTAAGGAAATATGCTCGGCTGTTCGAGGTTTTTTGAATGGAGATGCTATGCCAGAAGGTCTATGTGACTCAATTGTGGTGCTTATTCCGAAAGTTACACATCCTATCCATCTCAAGAACTTCCGGCCGGTCAGCCTCTGTGTCAGCGACCTCCTCTACCTCGCCAGGGCTAGGCCCTGGGCTGCAGCCATTGGGCTTCACCTGTTGGGCTTTGACAGATTGGAAGCCACAGAAGACATCCACTACAAATACAATGAAGGGGCCTAGGGACGTGTTGGAAGGCTTCGGCCTGGCTTGGCTAGGATAGGCTTGGACCTGGCGAGGACATCGCTCGTCTTCCTCCTCTGATCTCCACCTTCCTCTGAAATTCCCCTCTGTAATCTGTAAGCTGTGATCAAGCACTAGAGAGGGAGTGAAGTAGTAATTGGATGCTCACATTTGGTATCAGAGCCATTCCACCACCCTTCCCCTTCAACTCCACTGAAAATTTTCCCCACCACCAGCAGCCTCAATCACTGCCTACCACCTGTTCGACGAAATGCCGTCCCACAAATTTGCCTGCCCTCAAGGTGTTCTTCACATCAGGATGACTGACATTCACCAGCCAGTGACTAAGGAGATGCTTCGCAAAGACTTCAGTCACTTTGGCGCTGGGAACATCTTGTGCGCGTTCGAGCGAGTGGTCGACGGGATGTACGGCGTGGAGGCCTACGTCGAGTTCTGCTCTCGGTGGAGGGCGGCCCGAGCTCGTGAAGCTTTGGACGGCCGCTCTCTCTATGAGGGGTGTTGTTTCCTCTCCGTTGCAGCAGTACCACCGATCTACTCCACCATCACAATGCCGGACGACGACGAGTTGGCCCCGGCTACTTCTACGATGACACACCGTAAGCCGAGTGGGCTGCAGCTTTGGCCACGGCCGAGCACCACGACAAGGCGCCCGTCCCCAGTGACGAACATCAGGTTGTTGTCGAGGAGTCGACCGCGAGCCCCGGAGGAGACACCAGTGCGGCCGTCTCGGCTGCACCTGCTCCTACCGCGATGCACAACGATGACGACCTCACCGCTGCGACTCCCATCCCTACCGTTGTGGCGACCTCACCAACGGACGTACTCGCTCCAGACATGGTCGATCCGTTCGTCCTATCCACCGCGCTGCGCGAGACGGACCCTGTGGTTGAGACGCACACCACCTGCTCGGCGATATGCCTCGGGAGCGAAACAAATGTTGTGGTGGCTTCCATGATGGTGTTCATGGTGCCTGGTGAGGCGGCTGTGACCACAGCTTGCACGGCGTGTGACGGCTGCGTCTTCCCTGTGGCACAACCGGTGGCCATGCCAACACCAGGACCGGTTGATGTCACCGGCGGGTCTGCAGTGCCACTCACTCTGGCAGCACCCAGTGTCCAAGATGGCAGCATCACCAACGAGCACAAGGTAGCGCTGCCACTCAAGCCGATTGAGGTGCCAACATTCAAGACCCAGGAGCTGATCACGTCACCACTGTTACCACAAGTCGCTCAGGCCATGGTCTCATCAGTGAATCAGTGTAAAGCAAAAATCAGTGATATGTGTTCTGGTTTTGGTTGTGCCACAACTCAGTCAAGTTGCTTGTTGCCATGGGACCCGGGAGAGAAAAGAGGGGTCTCAAGAGACTCTGTCCTTAGGAGAGATATTGCTTGGATTGCATGTGTTAAACAATTGGATGCAGATTTATCAGGCAATCATGATCATCATCAGAAGTTGGGGTTGCCAAGGAACCAAGCATTTTGCAGTGTGGGTAACTTAGCTGTAAGTGAAGGGTGCTCTCTTGCTATTGAGAGAAGGCCATGGCCACCACCTCCAAATATACATGGGTCTGTACCTGTACGGAAGAAAACTGCAGGGTTCCATCCTTGGACTGAAGTGTTAGTTTTCAAATATGATTGTTCACTAACAACTTTGGTTGGCTGCCAGTTTGCTGTAACTTGTTGGAGGAGCAAGCATATGGAACTCACTGTTGAAAAGGATACATATTATGGTGCGAACAAGTTGGATTTCATGTTTTCTATTCGAGTGCACGGTTATCAGCTCACCTATGGTTTTCATCATGAGATGCTACTAGTAGGCTTTGGCGCGGCGACACGCCGCGCCCGTAGATTTCGGTTTAGACATAATTTTTTTTAGGTGAAGTTATATATTGTTTTTTTCCTTCTTTGTTTGTCTGTGTCTGTATTTATTTTTTCCAACGTACAAAGTATACATAAAAAACTGTGTAGTTGATCGTATGGATACAAAAGGAAGTTCTTTGGATACACCAGTGGTTTATTTTACAGATTGTTCCCAGTCCAGCACAGATCAACTATGCTTGGGTTTGCAAACATGGGGATGAAACTACGAAGTTGTTTACACACTGGCGATATATGTTACATGGTATGGTTCCAACCAAAATACATGATGTGTCTGGCCTGCTGTAATTCGTCTGATGGCATTGGGTGCATCTTGCTCCGTCTGTAAAAGCTTCTCTTTTCTGCTGTTATTTGTTCTCCTTGTGCGTTGCGTCCCTCACAGTTGTGAGGTCTTCTACCGATTAATACGTTGGCTTCAGACTTTCTAGCTCACGGTTACAACATCGGTGACAGTCTTTGCTAGTCGCTGTGCTACTCTCTGCTCTTTAGTTTGTGGGATCTCTGGTCCTGCATATACTGTGTCATATATATTTGGGAATGGAATACCTGGGTTACGGATCTCCAGTGGAACGACGCCCGGGTTCGTGTCGAATATGTCTCTGATCTCGAACACTGTCCTGTCTATGCCGAATTTGGTTTGGTGAACCTTATCCTGTAGGACTTTGCACGTTCCCTCGTACTGCTGTGCCACAAGCTGCATGTTGTTGTAATCCTGTTGACGCTCGCTGGCAAGTTGTTGTCCTGTCAACGAAGATCGGTAGACATATTCTAATATTGGAATTGCTGTTTCCTTGATATAGAAGTGTAGGACCTGATTGGCTACGTCTTCTTCTGCTTCTCCAACTGTCCTGCGAGGCTGGCTCAGAAAAGTTTGAATTTGGTTGGTGCACCCTCTCGGTTGAGTTGAAGCTAATCTAGTCTGTAGGCGAACAACACAGTGCTGATTCGTTGATTGTATAGTTTGGGATTCAGCAAGTTGCAGACCAAACGGATGTGCTATAGCTTGAAGCAGCTGCCGTCTTGTTATGGTTATCATGCCGGGTGCCTATAAAGTGTATTGAATACTGTTAGTTTTATCGTGCTGGTGCTGGGCTGCATATATTTGTATGACAAAATGAAATGACGTGGAATTTACCATGAGTTTCCCTGGTGTAGCTGGTGGTATTTCTCTTTGTTGTACATTACCGAGTGGTGCCACTATTTGATGCCCTGTCATATGAAGTTGTCGTCCATGTATCTGTGCCCTTGTGTTTTGGTGGCTTGCTGCTGCTGGTCCTGTAAGCTGCTGGCCCTGTAAGCTGAGCTGCTGGTTTCTTGCACTGTACTCCAATGGTGTGCCTCTGTATATCGTTGTTGTGTTTGACTCCTGGCTGATCTGGTGTATGCTGCTGCTTGCTTCCCTTTGATTGTGTGTGTTTCCTGACATGTTTCCATACGAGGGATCTGTTGATGGTATCATGGACGGCCCTATGTGTCCAGCCGGTCGCTCTAAAAGCACTCCTTTGCCGTTCCTTCGCTCTGATGGCGCTGATGATCTCTCTGTTTGACGGAGCTGTGTGACGTTCCTTTGCTGTTTATTGTCTTCTCTTTGGCTGGATGTGTATTCTGCCGTGCCACGTCTGATGGCTGTCGTTGGGTCATGTGCTGTACTGTCTAGGATTTGGCGCGGCGTATATGCTGGGAAATACAATGTATATAACTGCTTTGTGACTGAGTTAAGCTAGGTCATAGATAGGCAATTTAATGTGTTCGTGGACGTACAAAAGGGAAAAAGAATATACTACCTCCGGTCGGAATTAAAATGTTGCAGGAAAGCTACTGGTCTAGTACAAATTCCTTACAACCTAGCGACAAACAATTCAGATCGGAGGGAGTTTGTAATTTCTATTTCTTCTAATTAATTTCGTGAGGTATATATTTCTTGTACGCACCTATTTATCGAGAAAATGTTTGTGCTAGTCTACAACTATAGTTTTGTTGTTGTTTCATATATACGGGAGATCTAATGTTTATGTGTACACGAGAGGGAATCATCTTTTTATGTCCGGAGGATTTTCCAGCCGGCCCCTCCCCTACCTCCCGACTCGGTGTGCCCCCGTGGCGACTTGTTCCATTTGAGCGTCTTGCCCACAAATCCTATGCTGGTCGGGCTGTGTCACCGGACGTGGACCACAACGCCTCCGTTGTTGATCCTCAGATTCGGCAGTGGAGACTCTCTAAGTTCGAGCTCGGCGAAGGATATTCAATATCTACAGCTCAACTTTATACCTCGTGTGCATATTTCAGATAGATCGTCGGGAGAGCCATCCGCGGGGCATCAGTTGGATCACACTTGTATCGAGGCCCTTGGAGACTGCATATGCGGCAATATCGAATCCGAGTTGTTGACGGATGAATGATCGCCGTTTGGTTCTATTTGTGATCTTCAACATCTTATTCATGAGTTTAGATCGTCTTCCTCGTTTGTTGTGCAGCTAGGCACGCATCTTTCCCGATCTATTGTCAAGAGCCATGGAATGGTGTACTTTGATCTTAAATATCAATATATCTAGCTGTGTTAAATTTTTTTTATGTGTACACTATATTATGATATTCAAATAGTAATTAACATACTAACATATATATTATTTTGGTCACCGTAATTAATCATGTTGCTAGTAAGAACCACTACGTCCTTGTGCATGTGCTAGTGCATGTGCTAAGATAGAAAGTTCACATATGGTGGAGTGTGAACAGAATACTAAAATGGAGGCCAACCACACCCTGCAAAGCTGCAATGAGATGACCTGCAAAGCTGCAAAGGTGATAACATGAAATTCTCCAGTGATAAATCGGCTTGACATTTGAGATTTCAGTAGTAAAATATCCAGTGCCACCGCCATGCGTACCTGGTTTCTCTTAGGCCCCGCCTGGGAGCCCGTTTTAATTTCCGCCTGAAAACTTTCTGGCCGTAAACAGACGTAAATTATACGGATTCCGGAGTGGAAACGACGTTCCAACCGGGCCCTTAGTTTATACCACAAATGCGCTGCTTATATGGAATCATTAAATAGGACCATCAAACAACAAGGTCGGATAAGGATGAACACACTGTTCCGCTAAATCAAAGCCAATGGATATGGAGTCAGCTCATGACCACAGTTCCAGTGTTAAAGAAGATATGATAGAGAAGATCAAGGTATGCAATAGACTTGTTCAAAAAAGGTATGCAATAGACTGTTTAATTTTCACATCTATTGAGCTTCAACACAATGGTGTGTCTCATGCAAATTTAAACTTTAAGCACGCACTTATGATTTTCTGCTACTAAAGAGGAAATCATATGACACCAGAGGCATAGCCTAAATATCATGTTTAAAAAAAATGCTGATGCATCTTGCAGGCAATACTACCCCACAGTTTCTCGTAGGAGAATGATTAAGTAATAAGTGAACATATTAAATACTAATAATGAATTTTTCATCACAAACAACTCGCTGACATGCCACTATATATTCTTCAGTGTAATAGCTCAAATGATTGCACCTAATTAGCTCATAAAAGGCAAGATGTCTATAAGAAAAAATAATTGTATCACAACCGAATGTGTATGCAAAATGAACACTCAAAGCAATAAAGCTTTTCTAATTAGGTTAATCTAATGTGTCATTCTCTTACAAAATTAGTCAACAAACAAACAAAGTTACACCATTGGAAATACAGATGTATCTTATATGACAACAGCATGACAACAAAATGTGTTAGCAAATAATGCTCTCAACTCTTGAGGGAACAAACTTTTTGCAAGTCTCATTGACGTCCCATTTTCTAAGAGACATACATTTGAACAAATATGTGATGGACAAAAGGCACTCTCAATGATGACCTCTTAGGAACCTCGATCTCCATGGGAGAGAAGTAAACTCCATTGGTCCTTTACGTCGCCATGATAATTAAGTGGTGTGACGGAATGTGATCAAAGCATATGAATTTTAGAGGAATGAATGCATAGGTCAACTGGGGCAGGGTTTGATGGAATTCTCTTACAAATTAGTCAACAAACGAAGTTACACCATTGGAAATACAGGTGTATCTTATACGACAACAGCATGACAACAAAATGTGTTAGCAAATAATGCTCTCAACTCTTAAGGGAACATAATATTTGCAAGTCTCATTGACGTACCATTTTCTAAGAGACATACATTTGAACAAATATGTGATGGACAAAAATGCACTCTCAATGATGACCTCTTAGGAACCTCGATCTCCATGGGAGAGAAGTAACCTCCATTGGTCCTTTACATCGCCATGATAATTAAGTGGTGTGACGGAATGTGATCAAAGCATATATGAATTTTAGAGGAATGAATGCATAGGTCAACTGGGGCAGGGTTTGATGGAGGCACTAACCCTGTTTATGGTCATGGTATGACTGAGCTTCAGCATGATGGTATGTCTCATGCAACAATCTAAACTTTAAGCATGCACTTATGCTCTTCTGCTACTAAAAAGGAAATCATATGTTATATGAGCATGAGGCATAGCCTAAATATCATGTCTAAAAAATGCTGATGCATCTTGCAGGCATTACTACTCCCACACTTTTCTCGTTTGAGAATGATTAACAATAAAATGTGCGATAATAAATATGAATTTGTTAATTAGAATGTAAAACACAGGAAATCCACTTCAGCTCATATGTGCATCTACACCCATTACCCAAAAAATAAATTTTCAAATGTCAAAAAATTTGAAACAAAAATCTCGGGTGTACGTATGAACGTTTTATGTTCGTGCAAAAAAAAAAATCAGAATAAAAAGACATTTTTTTATGCCCGGTGTAAAAAAGACAAACCCCGGCATTCCAAATGACTTTGTACGTAATATTTTTTTTGTCTTTTTTATATCGGCCACACAAAATGTATTTTTGATGCGATTTTTTTTTGCACAGACATACATTTTTCATATAAACACCTAAAATTTTTGTTTGAATTTTTTAACAACTTAAAATGCATTAAAAGTGCATTTTGCATAACAGGTTTATCTGCACCTGTGAGACAAAACATCATGTCCAGGAGTATAATGAATTGAAACTATCACATAATGTGTACTATTATTACATTGTCAGAACAATTATGATGTCAAAAGATAAAGTAATATCCTGCACAAGACATTAGATGGATTCGTTCACACAATTAGACATGGTACTAATAAGCTAAACAAGGTACATGTTTACTACAATGAAAAAAATGTACATAGATTCACAATTGGTAACTACTATACTGAAAGATGGCATGACCGCGAGGGATTGGATAGGCATGGGTCTAGACAGATAATAACTTGGGAGATGATATATTGCAGTTCAACTCTATTTGAGAGACCCCGCTTGACTTCCCATAAAAAGAGAAGAAATGAAGTACCCTCGTTGGATGTTTTAAAATAGGGCATACTGCCTGTGATTTACTATTGACTATCTGCTCTTCCACTGGGAGAGGGTTTGCCTGGTAAATTGAGCTCTGACATGTGGGGAAGGAAAAGACTCTGACGCCACCGGGCCAGAAGCTTCTCAAGCTCAGGCATTTACTAACTAAGTAGGGACACGGGGTAAAGAATCAAAAAGGTACTTGACTTTGAATGGGAGACCGCAGACCGAGAAAAAAAGATAATAGCTTGGGAGATGATATATTGATTACTCTTGCTTGATTAAACTAAGACACAATGCTTCCTTGTACTTTGGATGTTCTACCTCACGACCATAATACAATTGGTCTCCTTATGCCTTTTCCTTATACGAACTTTTATACTAATTGAACCTAACCTTTTCTTTGCGAATGGTGAGTGGACTTAACCTATCCTACTAAATCTGCTGGGCACCTCCCTGTCTCTGTTTCGACTCTCTTATTGTAATCCACAACACTATATAAGGTAAAAAAATCCCAAATCTCAAACTCCAAAAAAGGATAAAAAGCATAGTAAGAAAGCGAAAGTGTCAAGAACCCCAAAGTGTTCTTGCCCAAAGTGTTCTTGATGAATGGCATATTTATGAATAGCAGAGGTCCTGGTAACTTGGCTAAACATTTACATATTGTGCAATGTATCAGAGATCATGGTTTGGATTTTTTTGGCCATTTCTTAAACGGGTCGACGAGACTTTTCAGATAATCTTCTTAATCGCCTGTTAGGAGGCTTGGAGTTTCCTTGGCATTCCCGTCCACCTCATGGTAGATCGGGTGGCATGTTAGACCGGGTGTGGCATACATTGTATCTCTTGATACTATGAAATGAAAATCCCTTTATCAAAAAATATAACGTACAAAATATATACTTCGTGCTAAGATAAGATGGTACTATGACTTCAAGTGAAGAAGATCTGGTCGCTGGATAATCAGAGCTTCAGAGTGCACCCCACCATTTGATAACAAAGGCAGATCATAATATAGCACATGAAATGGAGACAAAATGGCGCAACAAACGAAATAAATTTATTTTCTCTTCTGTACAACAAATCAAAAGCCCTCGCAAAAAATCAAAAGCACTTCCAAATAACATCACCATTTCTCTCATCCAAGATGCATCTAATAAATCTAATAAATTGGACGTTTCGTACCTGAGTATTTCTCTCAACCGATAAATATCATGTGAATGAACCTTACCTGAAACTGATTTAGCCATTTTACTGGCTAATAAGTGTAACCATGGAACTTCCCCGGTAATATAGAGTGGATGATTAAATATCAATTGCACAATCTTGGAGCTCCGTGTGCACCTATAAAAAATAGAAAATGACTCACCAGATTATGTTCTATAGACTGAACTGAATTAATAACTCAGAGACTGCTTGATCACGTTTCATCAACTCGAAATCTCCTTGGGTTATCTGCTCCGGTTAATCATATATACAACATTGTGGAGTTAGCAATTGTTGCATAGAATATGTAAATATCAGCTTAATTTAGCAATAACAATATATAAGTAGTTCAACGTCCTCATTCGAAACCTATGGCGACAACCATGTGTCAAGACTCAGAGAGTAAACGGCAGGTCGAAATTTAATTTTCGCATATCATAAACAAAGATCTCCATTTGTACAAATTTATTAGAGCGAGAGTTAAATATTTCTTACGCAGTGGTAAATTGTACTGTTCAGGAAGTTTTAACTAACCATGTCCCTGTCTAACAAAATCCATGGTCATATAGAAAAAATTGCATGTTGTAACATACGTAGCCTAAGTAAACTTGGTTGCTAAGCACATGCATAATAATATTCTATACATGGAGTGTGAACATGAGCCACCAAAGTCAAGTATCTACACTGCTACTCAAGCAAGCTCACGATAAGTGGCAGTAGCAGTTGTCGGGATAGAGTGCAGAAGATAGGGCGGCTTGACTCGTGCTCATCTGTTCAAACTCTAGCTTGTAATTATATTCCCAGCCTTTATTAGTATAAATAGGTATCTTTTGTATCAGTTTTGGAACACCGGCTACTCATCCTCTCTGATAGTAACTTTATTGGACACACCATTGCCATATCCATCTGTTCACACATCAACCATTGTGTTAACTAAGGAATTCAAGTTCCTAAGCTTAGCTCCAAGGACTAATTCTACTGCATCGAAACTCATAATACTGGTATATAACATTATTTGTAGCATCTAATGCCGAAGATAACTATTAGCATCAAATCGAGGGTTCAGCAGGTAGCCTACATAATTTAAATGATGACCTCTACAACAGAGTGTAAAATTCAAATTATAACGTAAGGGTTGTACCATGCAGAGCTTTGTTTACCTACTGAAGTTCAGCCTTGTTGTGACTGTGAGGCTGGTCTTCAAGAAGGTAAATTGATAATATTATTAAGATGCTATCCACAGTCCATCTTGTATCCGAGAAACCCCTCTTCTTCAGCATCACCATACAATGTAAAGTTGTTTATAATTCTTATGAAACTGAACAAGCAACTCAAAAGCGAACTCTACACTTATAATTTCAAGACAAAATTGACTGCTCCATGTTCTCTTTAAAGACACTTTTTTGAACATTAGAAATACACAGCACACTATTTATTTTTTCCACTTTATTTCTGCAGAAATTTGGAGCTGCCATTTCTACTGAGTGGAATCCATTGGCACGTCGATTATTGGCAATTCTTCCTAGATGCCCACTCCCTGCAGATTGCCATATACATTGATACAGTAACTAAGGACATCAATAAATCAACAACGGCATTAGAGATTGGTACAAGCCATACACACCAAGCTTGGATGCATCAAGCTTGCTGGACCAGAGGAAGGATCCAACGACGCACACACAATATAGATAATCGCAAGAAAAGGAACAGACGCAGTAGAAACTCCAGGTAAGCAAACAAAAATCAGAATCCAATGAACTAAGAACAAGAAAGAAAAGCAATAGAATGCAGAAGGAGAAACAAAGAGAACATAATTGGAAGGCACGTGGCTTCGGGTCTCATGTGACAATTGCCTGTCTAGCAACTTGGAGCAAACACAATGCAAACTCAGAACCGTACATCAGTAATTAGAAGAACATATATTTAGACAGTATACACTGATACACCGTACATGTATGATTCAGAACTATAACTGATTTCACCGGCGAACTATGTGCATCCAACATTTCTTGATTAAATTTTTTGTTCCTTGATTAACTTGGTGATATCTTTCATGCTTTCGTGGTGCGTCAAAACCTACAATAGAATTAAGAAGTAAAAATCCAGATGATGTACTTCCCAAATAATAAAAAAATAGTTACTTAAAATATAAATTCACCTTAATCTCAAGGAAGAGATGTCCTAGAACCTACACAACTCAGGCTCTATTTCTGCTTCGTCCATCTCTTCCTAGATGCATAGCAAAGCCACGAGCAATAAAGAAAATAAGGCATACCTAGAGCACAAAAATCATAGTAATCGATTAATTTCCTATAAGAACAAAAAGAAGCATGTCCCTAGCCCCGTACCTACTGAACACCAAGAACTCGAAAGCAGCGCGTAGTCCTCCAGCCCACATATATCTCACAAACACTACAATAGAGTAACAACAACACGAGAAGAAAGCTCACAGAAATAAAAATAAAATCATCCAAGGAAGCCGAGTAGGTGAAATAACGTACCTTTCACAAGCCAATCCAGAGAGATGCCATGAAAAACAAAAATATCATAGTCAGATGGGAATTCCAAGAGAGGAGAGATGCAATCGTACCTGTCACCAAACAATTAGCTTTGTGGTCAGGTAGAGGTCATGGCGACGGACGCCTTACCAGCCGCCAGCCACCATAACGTAGAGGGCATCACCATTTCAATAACCACCGATGGCAGCCTTCCGTGGCTGCGGCCGCCAAAAACCTAGGACGAGGCTGTTGAGGGATAGGGTGGCCGATGACTACCGAGGCGACATCAGCCACAACGGCCATGTCCTGTAGTCCTGTCGGCGAGGGAGAGCTGGAGAAGAAGCCCGGTTGGAGAGGACAGTTGGTACGCGAGGAGGATGATGGGATGCATGGCCATACTGTGAGGTCGGAGCTCGGTGCTCGCCACCGTGGTCGTCCGCCCGCTTGGCCGCACTCGCTTCGCTTGGCCTCGCCCTCGTGGTCGCCCGCTCCAGCAGCAGCTCGGCCGCGCGGCTCGCCCCCGTGGTCGCCCGCTCCAGCAGCCGCGCCGCCCGCGCACGCGCCGCTTGGACTCGCCCCCGTGGTCGCCCGCTCCAGCAGCCGCGCCGCCCGCGCTCGCGCCGCTTGGAATCGCCCTTGTGGTCGCCCGCTCCAGCAGACGCTCGGCTGCGCCGCCCGCCACCGTGGCCAAGGTCGCGCCACACGGCTGCGCCGCTCGCTCCACCAGCCTCTACCCCTTCCTCATTTGATGGTGTTGCTACGGACAAAGGACACGCGGAAGAGGAACACCAGAAGAGACCGTCGTAGCAACACCATCAAATGACACTCGAGGGAATGAACGACCACCAATAGCCAACGAAGAAGCACCAGCTGAAGAACCACCTAAAGGAACAACATACAATGAAAACACAAGCACAACAAAAAAGAAAAATAGAACAAAAACAATAACCAACCAGTGCGATATGTAGGAGCCGTACGGCGACGCAAAGCAACAGAGGGCAGATCACACGGAGGCACCACTCCAGACGAACCTGCATGCAACACGGAGAAATCAAAAGTCAATTCATAGAAGAAAAACCAACATGGCAAATAAGAAACCAAATTAACGTACCTCTAGCATCCTCCAAAGGACGCTTACCCAGACGTACAGCGCGGCGATGGTCAGTTTCAACAGAAACCATAAAAGGCTGCACCGTTTGTCGGCCGACAGAAGAAGCGCCTGAACCTGACAGCGGCTAGGAAAAAAACAAAAAAGAGAAAACTCCGTCAGCAACAGCGGCAAACCAAAAGGAAGAATAGAAAGAACCAGAAACTATAAAACGTACCGGCCGCCGTCCACCACCGGGAACACCAGAACCCGGCGACGGCTGCACCGAAACAGCAATCCCACCTGCCAGAGTCAGCGAGGAGGCGCCGGAAGGAAGCACCGAACGAGAAGGAGACCCAGGATCCAACAAACGATCCATCAACACAGAAGGAAAAGAACCGTGCACGCAAAGAGAAAGATAACGGATTGAACAACAACCAGTAGCCATATTATAGGCGGATGGACACCCGGGAAAACAAAAAGAAAATACAAAAAAGAAAGCACGACATGCGTTGCAGAACACATTCCGCCGGATATCACAGTGGCATTAAATTCCAGTGCAAGTACCCGAGGAAAGAACACAGTCCGCCGGATATGACAGTGGCATTAAATTTTAGTGCAAGTACCCGAGGAAGAAGAAAACATGGCACGCACTACTCAGCAAAGACCGCCGTAGACACATAAAATGTGAACACAACAACGGACTTTAGGACGAGCAATAAGTAAGCCCATAAATAGCAGAAGACAACAAGTTTATAAATACGTGGGCAGCAAGAGACGGCACATATATCTATATATATTTACGTAGACGGCAACAAACCGACAGAATAACCTATACAGAACGATCCAGTGCAAATGAAAGTGTCCACACAAAAACACGACAAAGACTAAGCTATGCATATATCACTCGTCGCTTAGGGGCAACCGAACGTATACCGGCAAAGCTAAAAAAAAAATTATATAAGCCATCACAAACCAAACTTACCAAAAATGGGAAAAAGAATATGCCAACTTGCAAACAAAGTAAGAAGAAAATGGCTACGCCAACTTGCAAACAAAATAAGAAGAAAATAGCTGCACCAACTTGCGAAAAAATAAGAAGGAAATGGCTACGCCAATTTGCAAACGAAATAAGAAGAAAATGTAACACCACCACACGTAACAACTAACAAGCTACCGAATCTAAGAAAAATGTAAAAAAAGTAGTCATAACAAGGTGGAGAAAAAATAGCTCGCCTGACGCAACGACGATGATGATCCACGCGACGCCGCCTCCTCTGGTTGGCAACAACACGGGAAACCGGTGTGTAAGGCAAACCACATACTGCAACAACCAGCAAATAAAGATGTGAGCAGACAAATTATAACCATCAAATGTAAACCCTAACAAACAACCAAAAGGCAAATAAAAGGCCCACATACCATGAGAAGTAGAAAGCAGTACAGGACGAAGAACACGCGGAGGAGGAACAACGGAAGGAACCACCAACGTAGTACCACCAGAGGCCACACGAACAGAAGATAAAATATTAAGAAACTGGAACTGTAGAAGAACCTGCAAGAACAACAAAAAATCAGACCATATGAAAGCACACAAACTAAATGATACAATAAGGACTAACCTGGCCGACAAAAAGAAGGTGCACCACGCCGCACGACAGCAGGCCGTCGATCAGAAGACAACGACGGCAATGAAGACGTACCTGTGTAGGATAGAAACAGTAAGCAAACATACGTAGGAGGGAACATACCCAATGTCATACAAAATCAGCAAAACAAAAATACATACAGCCACCAACATCAAGCGGCCGCTTCCCCAAATGAATACTACGACGACGATCAGCGTACGAAGCGGAACCCTGGTCGGAAGCCATAAAAGAGTGGCTGGTACGGCAACAGGCAAACACGTCGAATGGTAATAGACAGGGGTACGCTTCCGTAGCATAAATATAGAGGAAAATGTGAGGTAAGCATGACAGGGAAGATACAAAGCAACGCCGTACCAAACAATAAAGCATGATTATCTGACGCCAATTATATTATAGTGTAGTATAACACCGGCAGCTAGGCGTGAACCGAATAAAACCATATAAAACAATAACCGTAAATCCGTAAATAGCTTACAGCAAAATATGTAAGACATGTCACCGGGAAAACAGGCGGCCAAAGTGATAAGTAGCCGCTGTCGGCAGCAGGGAGAAACATCGAGAGGACACCCAAGTCGTACGACGGCAGCGCTGAACAACAAAATCCTCCGTCAACATTTAATACAACTATTAATGCTGTATGACAAAAAATTGGCACATACGGACCTAGAGTAGAAAACAAACAAACGGGGACAAAACACGGGCAGCTAAGAAGACACCGGCTACCATCGAAAGAGTATAAGCTCGAAACCGGGAAACACAAACGCGTGCTACCGGGAGACCACGTACCATCCAGGCCTAAGCACCGGCTGCAGCAAAGCAAAGAGGAAGAAGAGGAACCGGCGGAAGGACCTACAAAGATGCCAAACAAGCCTAATATGAACAAACTGAGAAGCCGACACGGAAGAACCACCAATAAGAACCATACACGTCGGTCGAGCGAAGCTACGTGTCGTAACGGTATAGGCGAGAGATGATCAATCGAAGGAGATCGCAGGAATCCCATGAACTTTATTATAGTGTAGTATGGGATCCTGGAGGTTTCTATTTTTCTGCTTGGATTTCCCAGTGGCGGGTGGTACTTGTTAACTGCAAGAGCAGACTTGGAGGAGTACATTTAACAAAGCAACAGACTCTAATCAAAGGTATGAATAGCATGCGATCTGTGAGGAATCCACATGAGGGTGTTAATTGCTATCACATCAGTTTTGACTTGCATTCAACTAGCTCTTATGCGGATCACTATCTACAAGCTATGGATGCGGTGCACTGGGCGATTCCTAGCTGGGTCTGTACAAGTATGAGGCTGGATGGCAATCAGCGCACGCGTGGCTGGAGGGCGCGGTGCTTATTGTTTGAAGTCTTAGTGCGGACTACGAGCAGCCAACAAGACCTTATTGGTCAGCTAAGAGTCAATCACAAGCTCATGGCACATTATTGTCAAACTGTGGATATGCTATCAAGAGTGCACACTGTTCGGTTATTCAATCAGCACAGCAAATCAAAGAACGCCGTAGTGTGGCAAAACAATTCAGTCTGGTTCGATCATAGTGTGCTAGTGTGACAATGGTATGGTCAATTCAGCTCCTGGAACTCTTTAGTAGAAGTGGCCAAGATAATAACTTCAGGCCAAATGGCTTTGCTGTCCACTACCTCGACCAAGATTACAGCCTCGACATCTTTCTTGATCAGGTGCATATCGGCAAGGACTACTACATTCACATTTTCATAGAGCAAGTCTGCGTCATCTGCTACCTCAACCTCGTCAAGGTCTACCTCGACTACGACACGCATCGTGATCTCGGTGAAGTCATGAAGCATCAGGTACTGTGGGATCCAGGTGGTCCGACATGGCATCGGCTTGAGGTCAAGCCGAAATTTAAAAAGGAGGGAATGTCAGCGACCTCCTCTACCTCGCCAGGGCTAGGCCCTGGGCTGCAGCCATTGGGCTTCACCTGTTGGGCTTTGACAGATTGGAAGCCACAGAAGACATCCACTACAAATACAACGAAGGCGCCTAGGGACGAGTTGGCTGGGAATGGAAGGCTTCGGCCTGGCTAGGCTAGGATAGGCTTGGACCTGGCGAGGACATCGCTCGTCTTCCTCCTCTGATCTCCACCTTCCTCTGAAATTCCCCTCTGTAATCTGTAAGCTGTGATCAAACACTAGAGAGGCAGTGAAGTAGTAGTTGGATGCTCACACTCTGTAACGTGTTGTACATGTTAGACAATATATAACTTGTATTATTATCAGGGGTCCAAAGGCCACAATATATAGTACACATGACTTGGAACTTAAGGAACATAAACCTATGCCAATACAGACTTCTAGTCCTATACCAATACTAATACTCCTTAACACCCCCCCCCCCCCTCAAATGCAAAGCTTACGCAATAGCATCGCATTTGAAGAAAGGCAAACTACAAGAAAAAAATAAAAATGATAATCCAAAATCCGCGTCTTGAGAGTGTCGTCGTAGCATGAAGAATCTTCAAAAACTATGAAGTCAAGCCAAAGAATCGATCATAGGAGACCGACGGAGACCGATAGACGATCAGAAGAAAGAGCATATCATAACAGATCATAGCACAAGAAACGAACGGCATAACAAGCCCACAGCAAAAGAATGCGTGTAGATCAACAATGACAATGTGACAGGAGGCCACAAAATTCCTATAGAAAGGATCAGGACCGAGGTGCATGTCATAACAGATCATAGCACAAGAAACCAACGGCATAAGAAGCCAACGGTAAAAGAATGTGCGATACAACGGTAACAGATCATAGACACATCACACACGCTATGATAGTTTAAGAGATAGTAACAAATACTTCAAACAACGAGTGAGGCACACCCGAAAGCAACACCACAAAGCCTTCTTCTATCGTAGGGCTTATGCCGCGAAGCCCGGCTTTTTCCAATCGTGGAAAAATGCTTGATAACACCTATCAATTGTTTGAAAGTTCTGTTTCATCAGGTCTAATATCTGCTGTAGTGTTAGCTGTAAGTTTTTTAGTTAGGTTCAGTTAGAACAATAAACCGTGTTGTGAGCCTGTTTGCAACCCGAATCTCCATTCCCATGCGGAGAGCGGTGCATACAAACGTAGTTGATGGCTACAAATACAAACACACGCTATCGACCGAGATAACGCTATGCGGAGCCATCCCTCCGACAAGTAGCTATTCTTAGAGGGGCTATCACCTTTAGGTGACGGAAGTGTGAGGAAATAAGAGGTTTGTGATGCCTTTAGATGCTCTGAACCGTACACGCGTTACACTGATGTATTCACTGAGTATATATTCATGACCGATAGGCCCGAATAATTTTGGGAAATTTCATCGTGATAGGGCACACCAGGAGCAACAACACGGGACCTTGGGGATTCGAGCTGAGTAGCGGATGAGAGATTTTGTTGGGGGGGGATACTTTTCGGGGCAGGCCCATGGAGCCGAAAAGTAGACCCGCCAAGACCAAGAAGGCCCAAGCCGGGTTACACTTCAAGCAACATGGGCTGGGCTAGGAGCTAGCCGGCAAGCCCGCCATGAGTTAGCTAAAAGGAAAGGACACGGCAAGACTAGAGCCCCAATACAACCCGGAGTACCAACTTGTAAGGCAAGGACCTAGAGTAGGACTCCGTATTCGTGTGTAACTTGTATAGCCTGAATGTCCAAGGACCCGGCCGCCTTTATAAGGGGGGTCCTGTTCCTTAGATCGATAAGTCTCAAGTCCCATAGTCGTCGATACTCGAGTTAGCGAGATCGGAACCTTGTAATCGATATCAACACCAAGCAATAAAGAACAAGCAGGAAGTAGGTATTTACCTCAATCGAGAGGGGCCGAACATGGGTAAATCCTTTGTCCCTCATCGAGTTAGACAAGCTCCCGTACTTCTAATCACAATGTCCCCACAACTTAGCTTCCCGGAGGAAATACTTACCGTGACAACCCCACGACAGTTGGCGCTCACCGTGGGAAGGTGATGAAAGGAGTTGAGATCACAGGAGAAGCTCGCCATCGGCAAGGTCTACACCAACCAGTACGGAGAGACAGAGATCAACGACTATGTGTGGAGCTCGGAGATGGACGAAGTCGAGGAAGGCTACCAATGCATCTGCGGCAAGATCAACATGTTCGTTGGCATGGTCAACGTGTCAGGTAATCGCGTTAACGAGTTCAATTCTGTTTCAGAGGCTACAGCTGTCATCGAGTCCGATGGAAAGGAGTCCATTGGCACATTAGAAGTCGGAATAGTCGCCGAACAAGAGGAGCAGCAGATCGCCACCAAGGAGTTGTAGATGCTGTCAGAGCCGGGTTCGGAGTTAGACTACGATGCTGATTAAGAGTCAATTCTACCATTGTTTGAAGATCGGCTTGGATATGGATTTGAGGAGGAGTACGTGCAGTCACCAATACGCCCGCGCCATGTTGGAGTGTATATGTTCGGAGAAACAAATCAATTTGATCCTACGCTACTCATAAAGGAAATCACGGCGAACAACGCGGTAGCTCGTGCAGAGGAGTTGATCACAACTCGTGCGGCTTTACAAAAGTAGTTGTCGGACGTTGCAGAGGCTAGCAGGAAATTAACAGAGGACCAAGCACACGTATAGGCAGAACAAGCTCGCATACAAGCAGAACATGATCGCGTACAAGCTGAAGCTTTGGCGGTGCGCAATCGCCAAGAGGAGCTCACATCGGTTCAGCATAGGAGAGCTAGGAGTCGGCTGCGTGAAGGGATCAACATAAACCCAACCAACCTATTTCAGACACCTACAGGTCCAAACGCGGGTACAGGAGTCGGAGGATCAGCACCCGGAGCTAGGATGGGACCTTCGCCGCCACCGCCGGAAAGAAACGAAAGGGCACCTGAGTTAGGAGCTACTGGACCCAATGGACCACCACCTGAAGGAGGAGCTGGAGCTGGAGTAGGTGGTATGCCACCACCACCACCACAGAGGTTCTGCACACCACCAGGAGACTACTCAAACCCAATGGACAATGTACACGCATCTATCATGGCTTTACAGCGAATTCCTATTGAGGAGAACCCAATGGCACGCGAGGCACGACTTGCCATCGATATGCTCAAGACAGTGATGGCTCAGCAAACTCTTTACCCTAATTTCCTGGACGCAAGCAAACTTCATTCAACTTTATATAACCCCTGAACGAGAAGCCGGCATGATGAGTCATAACTAGTCGGGTCGACGAGCGCAAGGCGCCACGAGCTGGCAAGGAACCAACCACATGTACAAACTATCTCAGAAGCTCAAAGTATCATTGACAAGGTGCAGAATAGGAGAGAAGCTCATGCGGCTAGAGCCATAGGGGCCGGAAGTGCCGGAGAGCCACCGCCAGCAGGAGCAGTAGTGAACCAACTGCAGCGGACTCATGTGCGCACATAGGTAACTTCATCTGGAAGCTCGCCTTAGTTGACAGGACCTGAGTGTTTGTCAGAAGCCATCTGACCCGAGTCCTTTCCCAGCGACTTCAAGGAACCTCGTAAGGTGGTCAACTACGAGCCCAACATGGATCCGACTTCTTGGCTCAGCAGTTATGAGATGGCAATGAGTACAACGCCATGGGAAATTTATGTGCCAAATTCATGTATCTCCTGATGGACGGGGCAGCCAAGGTTTGGATGAGGAACTTACCCCCCAGGTCAATAAACTCGTGGGAGCAGTTGAAGATTGCTTTTATTCAGAATTTCCAGGGAACTTGTAATAAGTTGAGTACCATCGAGGACTTGGAGTGGTGTGTCCAGAGGAAGGGTGAGTCTGCCAGGCACTGGATGAGACGAGTATCAGAAATCATCAACTCCTCGCAAGGACTCCCTCCTATTTCAGTATTGATGGCTATGGAGATAAATTGTAACTTCAACCCAGTGGTTTGGAAGCTGGGACGTATGAAGGAGAGACTGAACCAAGGTATACCCATCACCATTTGAGAGATTATGGCAGGAGCTAACAAACACGCTGCTACGGATAAAACAAAGCACCAGGAAGAAGCCAGAAAAGGACAATGCGACAGTGGCCTGAACCAGAACCAGAACCAAAACCATGGAGGTACTAAGCAGTCATATGGAGACAACTCTGACTTGGTGGCTAACACCAAATCCAGGTATAGGCGAAAGGACAACAACTCTCAGGGTTAAAAGGGGCGTAGGCCGACTACCCAAGAGATACTACAAAGTCCGTGTCCCCGTCACATCAAGAATAGAAGGTGCGGACATACCCTGGAGCAATGCGTGGACTTGCAGCATTGGATAGATGCTTCTGCAAATAACAGGAACAATAACAACAACGATGGAGGAAACGGTGGATACAGAGGGAACAACCATGGTTGGGGACTTGGCAATAACGATGGAGGAGCCGGAAATAACCCAAGTCCTAGCCAAGGAGGTGGCAATCAACAAGGTTCTCAAGGCGGATTCCAGCAAAACCCCAAGCAGCTTCATGACAGCCAAGGGCAGTATTACATTGCAACTCGGCCGCCTCGTCCGAGTCAAGGTAGTTACCACGTCTTCACCACCAGTACCTCAAAGCGAGCAAGGAAGTTGAAAGTTCGTGATGTCAATGTCGTGGAGCCGGCAGTGCCTCAATGGTTAAGGTGGTCAGAACAACCTATCACATGGAGTCGGGCTGATCATCCAACAAGGATTGAAGACCCAGGACTTCTAGCTTTGGAGGTAGCTCCCCAAGTCGGAGGTTACACGCTTAACAAAGTACTTATGTATGGTGGGAGTAGCATCAACATACAATACTACGACACATTCAAGAGGATGCAGTTGCAGGACAGGTAGCTCATATCCACGGAGACAGTTTTCCATGGGATAGTACTGGGGAAGTCAGCAAAGCCCATTTGTAAGATTTATATGGAAGTTGCTTTTGGTACCTTTGAAAATTTTCGGTCAAAAATTCTTCCTTTTGAAGTCATGGATCTCAAAAGTCCATATCATGCTCTCTTTGGGTGACCTGCGTATTTCAATTTAATGGCGAGGCCATGTTATGTATACCTGAAGCTGAAGATGCCAGGACCAAAATGATTCATCACAGTAAACGGCAGAAAGCAGATGGCACTCGAGTGTGAGCAAAGTGATGCAGCTATGGCAGAAACGGCTTGTGCTCAGGAGGAGCTCAAGTTCTACAAGGCAAATGTGGACCTTGAAGATAACTCAGTACTCAAGAAGCCGGCCACAGAGGAGAAGATGAAATTCTAGTCGGCTCAAGATACCAAGCAAGTAGATTTCACCCCCGGGGAGTCCTCCAAGCAGTTCACCATCGGAACACACCTCTCTAACAAATAGGAAAGCGCGCTCGTTGAGTTCATCTGTGAGAACCGGGACGTCTTTGCAAGGAAGCCCTCTGACAGGTCAGGTGTATCGAGAGAATTCGCCGAGCACTGCTTAGATGTTAATCCTAACTCAAGACCAGTAAAGCAAGGACTTCGCAAGTTTTATGATGACAGAAGGAAAGCTATTGGAGAGAAGGTGGACTGGCTCTTTGCGACCGAGTTCATCACAGAGGTGTTCCATCCAGAGTGGGTGGCCAATCCAGTCCTAGTACCAAAGAAGACTGGAGAGTTGCGTATGTACATTGATTTCACCGGGTTGAATAAAGCATGTGCTAAGGATCCGTTTGCCCTACCTCACATCGACCAGATTATTGACTCCATAGCAGGATCTGAGTTGCTCTGTTTCCTGGATACTTACTCTAGTTATCACCAAATCTGACTTAAGGACGATGATCAGTTGAAGACCTCCTTCATCACGCCTTTTGGACCTTTTTGTTACAAGACGATGCCTTTTGGACTCAAAAACGTAGGAGCAACGTACCAGAGATGCATTCAGAACTGCTTCAAACAGCAGATTGGGAGAAATGTTCACGCATACGCATGGACGATGTGGTCATCAAGTCACAGAAGAGCGACTCCTTGATCGCCGACTTGACAGAGACTTTTGATAACCTACGCAAGTACAAGATGAAGCTCAACCCAGGCAAGTGTGTGTTTGGAGTCAATTGAAGCAAATCCTAAGAAGAGAAAGGCTATTCACAACTTGCAGAAGCCGACTTGTTTGAAAGACGTCCAGAAGCTCACAGGTTGCGTGGCAGCTTTGAGCAGGTTCATATCACGACTCGGAGAGAAGGCACGTCCTCTCTACCGACTCCTGAAAAAGTTAGACAAGTTCCTCTAGGATAAGGAAGCCGATGATGCTTTCGAGGTGTTAAAGCGAACTTTATCAACAGCACCAGTCCTTGCGGCTCCTACTGATAAGGAGCCCATGTTACTATATGTAGCTGCAAACGAGAGAGTTGCCAGTGCGGTGGTGGTTGTGGAATGTAAGGAGGAATAAAAGGAGTACCCAGTACAGCGTCCCGTCTACTACATCAGCGAGGTCCTCACAAAATCCATACAGAGGTACCCATAGTGGCAGAAGCTAGTTTATGGAGTCTTTTTAGCAAGTCGGAAACTCAAGCATTATTTTCAGGAGCATCCAATCAAAGTGGTGAGTTCCGCACCGCTGGCAGGTATCATACGCAATAGAGATGCCACAAGACGAGTTGCAAAGTGGACAATTGAGTTAGGTCCTTACCATATCACATATGAGTTGCGTACAACAATCAACTCGCAAGCTTTGGTGGACTTCATCAATGACTGGACCGACTTCATATCCTCACCAAGTTCACCCTGCACCAAGTATTGGACAATGCATTTCAATGGATCCAGACAACTTGAAGGTTCAGAAGTCGGCGTCGTCCTAACCTCGCCGAAAGGAGATAAGTTGGCATACGTTCTTCAGCTACATTTTACTTGCACCAAAAACATGGCAGAGTATGAGGCTTTGCTACACGGACTTCGCATGGCCAAGGAGATGAATATCAAACGCATCAGGTGCTTCGGGGCCTCGGATCTTGTAGCACAGCAAGTGTCAAGAACTTGGGATTCAAAGGATGCAAACATGGTAGCTTATAGGAGAGCAATAGAGCAGATTGCCGGGTTCTTCTCTGGCTATCAGGTGGCACACATTGATCATCGCAAGAATGAAGCACCAGATGCATTGTCAAGGCTAGGTTCTCGAAGGGAGAAAGTACCACCCAATGTGTTCTTGGACGAGCTTCACCATCCATCAGTCAAGTTGCCTTCAGAGGAGGAGCTCGTGTTTCCGGACCTGGACTCGGCTTTGGTCGCAGCAACACACGCAACACCCGCTTGGACGGAGCCGTATCTAGCCTATATTCTTCATGGCGAAGTGTAGCAGATGAAGTTAAGAAGAGACAACTTACCAGGCAATGCAAGTCCTATACAGTGATTGATGGGGAGTTGTTCAGCCGAAGCACTACTGGAGTTTATCAGTGGTGTGTGTCCCCAGAAGAAGGCCGGCAAATTCTGTAGGAGATACATGTAGGAGATTGCGGCCACCACGCATCAACAAGGTCCTTGGTCTCAAAAGCTTTCAGACATGGTTTCTTTTGGCTAACAGCTCATTTGGATGCAAAGAACATAGTCAGAGTTTGTGATGGATGCCAGAGATATGCAAGGCAAGACCATGTGCCAGCTCAGGAGCTAAGGACTATTCCTATCACTTGGCCATTTGCAGTCTGGGGCCTTGACATGGTAGGTCCTTTTTCAAAGTCACCTTGCCACAAGAATCACCTACTAGTCGCAGTAGACAAGTTTACCAAGTGGATTAAAGTTGAACTAGTAAGCCGAGTCGATGCGCATCAGCCGTTCGGTTTATCAAGAAGATAGCTACATGCTTTGGATATCCACATAGCCTAATCACAGACAATGGAACCAACTGGTCAATTGGAGAGATGGCCAAGTTCTGTGGAGAAAACAACATCCGACGCGATTTGGCCGCGGTTGCGCACCCCCAATCCAATGGACAGGTAGAGCGTGCAAATCAGGACTTGCTCAGAGGGATCAAGCCCGACTTCGCATTCCCCTACTCCGGGCTGCTGGGTGTTGGGTCGAGGAGTTACCAGCAGTCGTTTGGAGCATATGGATGACTCCTAACAGATCAACCGGCTTCACGCCGTTCTTCATGGTCTATGGAGGAGAAGCAGTCCTACCCAGCGACCTCCTGCATTGTAACAACCCCAGCTTTGTACTGAAAAATACGAATAATTTTTCCACTTTTTGCATCCCATTTGCTTGCATCATGGCATATGATAAATTGTTAACATTGCCAACCAACCCTTATAAACATTAAAAAAAGGGGAGGCCAAACTCTCCCAAATCAACCAAAATGGGAATGCCATCAATTGCTACCACCCATGACATTGCAGGTGACCATATGGTCCAACAAGTTCCTAAGTTCACCACAATGCATAAGAACCAAATGGCTTGGCCTCCAATTGTTTCCAACTTGCAAAACCCTAAATGTGGGTCCACTCAAACCCCTATTTTGAAACCATGTTAAGCTGTTCCAAAAATTCAAAATACAAATATAGGGAGTTTCCTTATCTTGATGAGAGCATCCCTGAAATTTTACATAATTTTTGGAGTGGTTTAGATGACCAAATAAAAATAGCATGTTCTGTTTGAAACAGTTAACCGGAACTACCGGTCCAATGACCGGTAGTACTGATCGTCGTCGTTTCCGTAGCGACAGTGGTGGCACTGTGCCGCCATGCCGCCATGCCGCACGCTCCCGCCATGCTACCTACTCCTTTGGGGAAAAGGACCCCGACCGATGCCAACTGCTGCCCCTCTCTCTCTCCTACCCATCCTCCCCTCGTTTTCCGGATCGAAACCTAACCCTAGATCGAGCCCTGCCATTCGCCGACGCCGCCGTGGCTGCCGAGCACGCCGCCGTCGACTCCGACCACCGCAGCCCAAACCAAGACCGCTGATAGCTCCACCGCGACGCCCTCTTCCTTCTCGCCCGCGGAATCGAGCTGAGCTGAAACTCTTGACCGGAAGTACCGGTGGTAGTACCGCACCTAGTACCGGTTAACAATTTCAGGTTCTGTTAGTTCTGAATCTTAACCGGAAGAAGGTCCGAAAGTACCGCTAAACCGGAAGTAGGTCCGGAAGTACCGCCCCTAGTACCGGCCCAGCTCTGTTAGTTTCAATGTATAACCGGAAGTAGCACCGGTAGTAGAACCGGCAGTACCGCTAGACCGGTACTACCGGGCACTTCACCGGAAGTTCCGTCTAGGAATTTTCGGTACTGGATGTTTTGGGTTTAGAACCGGAAGTACAATCGGAAGTACCGGCAAACCGGTACTACCGGGACCCTTACCGGAAGTACCGGCTAGTTCAATAATAACTTGGGAATTTCATAACTTAAATTCTATTAAGTCAAATCTTGCACATGTTATATCAATGTGATCAACACTTCAAATGCTATCAAACCATGCACTTATCACATCATGATCACAAATATTTATTTCATGTTATTCATAAATTGGTTATAATAATTAAATCCAATTAATTATTTAATTCACTATTTTATTCATCGATAATTGGAAATTCACATATGAGGTACCAAAATGATCGGAAGAACAAAACCTATGCATTCATATCATGTTCATGCATATTTGAGCCACTTCTCTAATAATGAATAATAAATTATAAACAATGTGGTCACTAAGATAAATATGGGGTTGCTTCCAAATAATTGCACTAATTATTTGGCTCTCCATTTAATTTTGCTTAAATTTATATGATGGTATCTTTGCATCAACTTGTCATGTCATCATGTGATTGTGCATTGCACCTTGCCTTCGTGTGATTTATTTGTTCCTTTGTATCATTTTGGGTATCGATAGATTCCGGAGTCTAGGGTCCCTCTACCTACCCCGACGAGCCGTACTACACGCCCCGGCAGCAAGGCAAGAGATAACCTAACCTTCTTGGCATCTAGAATCCTATTTTGTTTTACAAACTTATTTTATCCACTATAATATTGCATGCGATTCCAATGTCAATTTTTGATCAAGAAGTAGAGTATCCTATGAATGCATGTTTATCCCCTGAACAATCACATGCTTCCCCTCCCATGAACCCTAGGCTTGATGTGTTGGCCGGAGACAAAGATATAATTGTTGTGTTTATATGCTTAGCAATGTTTAGCCATGCTTAGTTAAATGCTTAGCTATCCGTTATTTACTTCCATGATTTATGCAATTGATGGAATGTTCGAATAATGTGGAGGATGTGTGTGGTACTTAATTAAATTGCTAAAAGGCTTGGATGAGTTGCCATCGGGGATGGTGTTTTGCCTCATTCTTGCCGGCTAGGCTGAGAGTGCTTTTAGCTAGAACCAAGAACCGAGCGTGTTGCCATTCGTGGGTGTATGGGCGCCTTACTAACTGAATAACTTGTGCGGGCGTATCCAAGGGTCCTCTAGTTCGATTTTCCATTTGCGTGTGAGTGGAAAAGAAATGTTGCGGAGGATTTGTGTTTAGGTCGTGGCGATGGGGGCAGGGGCTGAAATAGGCTGGGTAAACTTGCCCTGTCGCCACAGATGACTCTTGGATAGTCTCACGCGAGGTAAAGGTTTAACCGCGCCCGCTCGCCGTCCTTCCCCGGAAGAGGGCCAAGCAGGTGAGCCGGACGGTACCAATGGGTAAAATAGTAAACCCCTGCAGGGTAAATCTTTTCGAAAAGCCGTGTCCACGGTTATGGACAAACTCTTGGGAAAGGTGGATTAGCTCATAGAGAACCTTAACCTTAATTAATTAATTTGGCAGCTAAAGGTTGCAACTCAACGTGTGTTTAAAAAGGTTCATTTCCTCGAGGGTGATTCGAGGGAGTGCCTTTGGTGGAGATGAGTGGGTTCCGTCTACAAGTTGGTTCGACGAGAACCAAAGATGAAAAGTTACTCTATTACCCCTTTTTGGAAACATTCTGAGTAGACGAATGCCATGGGTCTTTATGTCTTTTAAAAAGGAAAACTAGCTTTATGCAAATTAGCTACATATACAGCTTTAGAGCCTCCGTCAGCATTGGGCCTATATCGCCCTACTAAACTTGCGAGTACGTCGTACTCAGTCTCTCTTTGCTGCCTTTATGACTTTGTTTCAGAGAAGGATGACACCGAGCAGCTAGGTGGGTTCTTCGTGGACGTCGACTAGTAGTCCGGGGTTCCCAGGTGGCAGCTTGGGACCGTGGAACAAGCTGGCTGGGTTTAGTTATCTGTAGGCCTCTTAGGCCATATTTGCATCTTGTTGTTAGACAACACTACCTCATTTCCGCTTGATGTACTGATGGGTCTGTGACCCCTTTTGTGTGTAATTTGTATCTTCCTCATATATGAGTTGTTATATGAATCTTTGTGCCGTAGAGTCTGTGATGTGCCAGTTGTTCCACAAGTCTTGATCTCTTGACTATACGTGATAGCTATGTCTGAGCTTATGGCATGATCGAGGTGTTGTGTGCCGATGATCCATTCCGAGCACACCTGGCAAAGGTTTTGGCCTGAGATTGGTAAACCCGTAACCTTCGATTGTGTAGCATGACCGGTTGCACAAGCTTCCACTGTATAGTTCTGGGGTCGGGGCGCTACAAGTTGGTATCAGAGCAGGACTGCCTGTAGGAACCCTTTCTATTGGTCGATGTCGAGTCTAGTTGAAAATTATTTATAACCTAAAAATGAGTTGTGAAAACCTTCTTAGGATTCTTTTTACTCCTCATCCAATTCGCTCTACTATGATTCTTATCTCTATTTGTTTTAAGCTTGGTGTCAAAGTTTAGGTTCTCGGGGTTTGGGTTCTCACCGTCCATTTATGTCTCGAGTCCGTTGTATCCGTTTGCTATCGCCACGATGACGTGATGTCAGCATGGTTGACTAAATCTGTTTTGTGCTTGATCTATCTAATTCTCCATATCTGCAAGGAACTCTATTTATCTATCCTAACAGTCGGAGTTGGTTACTAACTTGTCATTGTTCCAAATCTTCAGAATGGCTCCTACCTGTCGTGGGGAACAAAGAAATCCTGATGCACCACCGCCACCCTCTATGGCGGAGGTCCTGATGGCCATCGAGGAGAACCGGCTGCGAAATGAGCGCTTGCTCGAGCAGTTGGTTCAACAAGGGGCAAGGAGGAACAACGACTGCACCACTCTCACCGAGTTCTTGCGGTCCCAACCTCCTACCTTCACCGAAGCTAAGGAGCCGCTTGATGCGGATGATTGGCTCCGGGCTCTCGAGCGCAAGTTTGCCGCTCTGCACGTTCCGGTGGCGGAACAAGTCAACTTCGCCACCTACCTGCTGAATGGAGCCGCCGGCTCCTGGTGGGAGAGCCACGTGTCAATGTTTGCCGCGGGCCATGTCTTCACTTGGGCGGAGTTTCGCGCCGCTTTCCGTGCGGCGTATATCCCCAAGCCGGTCATGGACCTCAAGAGGAGGGAGTTCCTAGACTTGACCCAGGGACGCATGGACGTCCAAGCCTATGGGCGGGAGTTCAACCACCTCTCGCGTTACGCCCCTCGGGACGTGACGAACGACGAGGACAAGCAATACCTCTTCCGCAAGGGGCTCGCCCCTCGCCTCCGATACGAGCTCCTACCCTTCAAGTTCTAGTCCTACCAGGAGCTCTACAACCAGGCTCTCACTATGGAGCAGGGTAGGAAGGAGCTGGAGGCTTCCAAGAGGCCAGCTCCCACCGACAACCAGAGCTCCTCTTCCTCTGAGGGCAAGAAGCGTAGGGTCTTTGTGCCCTTCAGCGTCGTGCCTCGCGCACCCTTCGAGCCATGGCCTTCAGGGTTTAGGCCACCTTTGCCTCGCCCAGCTACCTCGACCTTGGGTGTGGCTGGGAGTGGTTTCCGCCCTCAGCTGCCTCCACCACCACCGAGGCTCACTTGCTTCGCTTGTGGCCAGCCGGGGCACTACTCCCGGGAGTGTCCCCAGAAGGCACCGGCTACCGCAGCACCTGCACCAGCACCCTCTACCCCAGCTGCCAAGGCCATGACCGTCAGCCATGGTCGCCTGAACCACGTCTCGGCTGAAGGAGTCGAAGAGGACCCTAGAGTTCTCATGGGTACGCTCTGAATCAATGCATATCCAGCTTCAGTATTATTTGATTCTGGAGCATCGCATTCATTCATATCCATATCATATGCACACAACCATCAAATACCATTTGCAAATATGGACTCCCCGCTAGTGGTCAAGAACCCAGGTCTAGTTGGCACACAAATTGGATAGCTCCTGAGGTTCAGATTTCCGTAGGGTCAATACCCTTTCCGTTCTCATTGATAGCCCTGAAGTCAGAGGGGATCGATGTTATTCTGGGTATGGATTGGCTAGTCAAATATCAGGCCAACCTGGATTGTGCTGCCAAGACTATCATAGTGATCCACCCAAGCTATGGGGAAGTGCGATACTGGTCCCCAACTTCTGCAACTCCGTCCGCAGCCACTCCTCTCTCTCCAGAGATCAGTCTATGGTTCCTGGAAGGAACCACCCCGCCTGAAATGCATGAAGTTGCTGTGGTGTGTGAATTCCCCGATGTGTTTCCGGAGGAATTGCCTGGCATGCCACCTGATCGCAGCGTGGAGTTTGTGATTGAGTTGGTTCCGGGAACTGCCCCAATTTCCAAAAGGCCCTACCGCATGCCAGCGGAAGAGCTAACTGAACTAAAGAAGCAACTTGATGAGCTGCTAGAAAAAGAATTCATCGGGCCGAGTAGCTCACCTTGGGGCTGCCCGGTCATCTTTGTCAAGAAGAGGGATACCAATGTTCCTCGGCTGGTTGTTGATTACCGCCCTTTGAATGCGGTGACCATCAAGAACAAGCACCCCATTCCTCGAATAACTGACCTATTCGATCAACTAGCTGGTGCAACGGTATTCTCCAAGATGGATCTGATGTCAGGCTACCATTAGATAAAAATCTGAAAGGAGGATATTCCGAAGACGGCTTTCACTACCCGTTATGGGTTATATGAGTACACCGTCATGTCCTTCGGCCTCACAAATGCTCCGGCTACATTCATGAGGCTGATGAACTCCATCTTCCACGAGTACCTCGACAAGTTTGTCATCATTTACATCGATGACATCCTTTTCTACTCCAAAACCGAAGAAGAACATGCTGAGAATCTTCGACTAGTCTTGACCAAGCTTCGAGATCACCGCCTCTATGCCAAGTTCTTCAAGTGTGAGTTTGGCTAAAGGAGCTCATTTTTCTCGGTCACGTGGTGTCAGCTGCTGGAGTAGCGGTGATACCTAACAAGATTCAGGCAATCCTGGATTGGCCAACTCCTAAGTCCGTCAAAGATATCTGAAGCTTCCTTG